>JAQIFY010005167.1:0-11241 GCA_028533085.1 Varecia variegata | reverse complement strand
TAGCATAAAACTTGTTCTAATGTAAATGAACCTAACCAATATTTCCCAAACAGTACTAATAAACATGCCACTACTGGCACACAACACTATTTTATTTAAAATACAGATTTTTTCCTATAGTATCTAATAATTCTATCAACCTGTGATTTTAAAAATGCAGGTTGAGCCTCCCTAATCCAAAAGTCCAAAATCCAAAATGCTCTAAAACCTAAAACTTTTTGAGTACCAAGATGACGCCCACCACAAGTGGAAAATTCATGTGATGGGTCAAATCAAAACAGTCAAAACTTTGTTTTGTGCACAAAATTATTAAGAATATTGATAAAATTAGGCCGGGCGCGGTGACTCACGCCTGTAATCCTAGCACTCTGGGAGGCCGAGGCGGGCGGATAGCTCGAGGTCAGGAGTTCAAGACCAGCCTGAGCAAGAGCGAGACCCCGTCTCTACTAAAAATAGAAAGAAATTATCTGGCCAACTAAAATATATATAGAAAAAATTAGCCGGGCACGGTGGCGCATGCCTGTAGTCCCAGCTACTCGGGAGGCTGAGGCAGTAGGATCGCTTAAGCCCAGGAGTTTGAGGTTGTTGTGAGCTAGGCTGACGCCATGGCACTCTAGCCCGGGCAACAAAGCAAGACTCTGTCTCAAAAAAAAAAAAAGAATATTGATAAAATTAACTTCACGATATGTATATAAGAAATATAAATAAACCAGGCACGGTGGCTCATGCCTGTAATCCCACCATTTTGGGAGGCCAAGGTGAGTTGGATCACTTGAGGCCAGGAGTTTGAGACCAGCCTAACATAGTGAGACGCCATCTCTACAAAAAAATTTTAAATTAGCCAGTTGTGGTGGCACACACCTGTAGTCCTAGCTACTACAGAAGCTGAGGCTAGAGGATCCCATGAACCCAGGAGTTTGAGGTTACAGGGAGATGAGCAATGATCATGCCGTTGCATTCCAGCTAGGCAACAGAGCAAAACCTGGCTCTCAAAAAAAGAAGAAGAAGAAACAAATTTTTTCTTTAGACTTAGGTCTCATCTCATCTCTAAGAGATCTCATTATATATGCAAATATTTCAAAATCCAAAAATATCTGAAATCCAATATACTTCAGGTCTAAGGCATTTTGGATAAGGGATACTGAACCCATATAATTTGGGGTTTTCCCCCCAAGTTAACCTAATTTAAAAGAATTCCATGGTACTCAAGTAAGGCAAAAGTAAAGTCTAAGGATACAGGATACAGTAAACCTAACGATACAGTGAACTAAATAAAAACTGCCTTACCTGTGTCAAACTGGAACATTTTATGATCAATGACAAAATGTATTCACACCTAACACTTTGACCAATCCAAATTCTTATTTGAATGAACACAGTATTAATGACCACAATCAATATTCTGATTTAGTCACACAGACTTCTCAAGCTTCTAAGAATTGTCTAGGTACCACCATGTGCTATTTAGGTTTCACGTCTCAAAAAAGAAAATACTAAAAATAATAGAGAACACTTAAATCCACAAAAAATATGTAATTCTAGAGAAAAGTACAGTAGGTTCTGGCAAGTAACAAGATTCAGCTGCTTCTTTTTTCTGGACACAGGGTCTCGTCCTGTCACCCAGGCTGGAGTGCAGTAGTGCAATCACAGCTACTCCAGGGCTCAAGCGATGCTCCTGCCTCAGTGTTGAGTAGCTGGGACTAAAGGTGCAGGCTGCCATACCCAGCTTTTTTTTTTTTTTGAAAGAGACATCGTCTCAATGTATTGCCCAGGCTGGTCTGGAACTCCTGGCCTCAAGTGATCCTCCACATCTCGGCCTCCCAAAGTGCTGGGATTACAGGCATGAGCCACCACACCTGGCCCAACGTCTTTATCATTAAATATTCCTAAAAAAAAAACTTCCCAAAAAATCAATTACATTTAGCACTTGAAAGTATTTTAGAGTTAGCAAACTGCATTCTTTTATCTCTTCCTTCACTAGAAGTTTACATAAATAGTAAGAATATTAGTTAACTAGCCAAACTTTCATGAGAAAGTAAATAAAAACTGTTAAGCATCCAGAAATAATCGCTAACACAGCATATTTAGACAAAAAGAATGGAAAAACAATGATATGAAATATTAAGAAAACTTAACATTTTTAGTTCAGGTGATTAAAAACAATAATTTCTAAAACATTGTATTACTCACTGCTAGATAGGGAAGGGAAACTATTTTAAGAAACGTAAGACAATCTTTTAACATATATATCCTAGGGTGGGTTTTTTCCCCTCAGTTTGAATACATGCATTCTAAAATATCTTCAAATAATGAAGATCGGGGAAAACATTCCTCAGTTTCAAGATTTTTAAAATGAAACTTTATAATGTATATTAGTAGGGGAATTGCAAATTAACATGAGATAGCACTGCCCATCTATCAGAATGCCCAAAATCCAAAACAATAACAACAAATGCCGGCAAGGATTGCAAGCAAAAAGAACTCTCATTCATGGGAATGTAAACTGGTATAGCCATTTTGGATGAGAGTTTGGCAATTTCTTATAAAACTAAACATACTTTTACCATCCAATATAGCAATACTGCTCCTTGCTTTTTACCCAAAAGAGTTGAAAACTTAGGTCCACACCAAGCCTGCATAAGAATGTTTATACCAGCTTTATTCACAATTGCTAAAATTTGGAAGTAACCAAGATGTCCTTCAGCAGGAAATGGAAAAATTCTGGTACATCTGGACAAAGGAATATTATTCAGCACTAAAAAGAAAAGAGCCATCAAACTCTGAAAAGACATGGAGGAAACTGAAAAGCATATAGCTAAGTGAAAGAGGCCAATCTGAAAACACTACTTAGTGTATGATTCCAATTATATAACATTCTGGAAGTGATAAAACTATGGTAATAGTAAAAGGATCAGCAGTTGCCAAGGGGTTAAAAGGCAGGGATGAATAAGCAGAGCACAGAGGATTTTTATGGGAGTGAAAATACTCTGTATGATATTATAATGGTAGATGCATGTCATTATACGTTTGTCAAACCCTCAGAATGTACACCAAGAGTGAATCCAAATGTAAACTACGGACTTTGGTTGACAAGGATGTGTCAATGTAGGTTCATCAATTTTAACAAATGTACCACTCAGGTGCAGGATTTTGATAATGAGGCATAGCAGTAAGTATGTGGGGACAGGATTATATAAAAATCTCTGTACCTTTTGCACAATTTTACTGTAAACCTAAAACTTCTATTTATTTAAAGATGGAGTCTCACTCTATCGCCCAGGCTGGAGTGCAATGGCATAATCACAGCTCACTGCAGCCTTGAACTCCTGGGCTCAAGTGATGCTTCATGTCTCAGCCTCCTGAGTAGCTGAGACTACAGGCATGTACCACCCAATGCCCAGATAATTTTTTAATTTTTTGTGAAGACAGGGCCTCACTATGTTGTCCAGGCTGGTCTTCAACTCCTGGCTTCATGTAATCATCCTGCCTCACCCTCCCAAAGTGCTGGGATTACAAGTGTGAACCACAGCACCCAGCCAAACTCCTCTTTAAAAAAAAAAAAAAAAAAAAAAAGACAGACTTTAAAATGTTTCCGTTTGAATAATCAATTACATTCTTCCCCCCACTCCCTTTTTTTAAGGGACAGGGTCCAGGCTGGAGTCAAACTCTTGGGCTCAAGCAATCCTCCCACCTCAGCCTCCCTGGTAGCTGGGACTATAGGTGCGTGCCACGACGGCTGGCTAATTACATCTTAATTTATACTATAAGGTTTAGTCATGAAACAAAAATAGTTGTTCCTTGTTAAATACTGAATTCAGAAATAGAGGCAACAACAAATAAAGGTAGGGGGGCTTACTGTGCTCATTAACTTGACATACACCTCATAAACCAGATATATTCAACAATGTATTTTTTTAAGGCCTGGTTCCAGGTAATTGAGTAAACAGATTATTCTCATGTTACTGTCAAATTCAACTGAATGTGTAGCAAAATTAATGGCTATTTTTTAATATTACACAGGGCGGCTTTCTAACTGAAGAGGAATTAAATGTAATCACATACACTCTAGCATACATCAAAGAGACAGAAGGAAATAAGCATTTTAGATAAATTAATTTTTAAACATATTCAGCTGAGAATTTTATTTTTAATGCATATACCTGAGAAAATTTATAAGATTGCCAGTTTCAATTATCATGGCAAACTCTCCGAAGAGATGCTTTTAAAACCTAAAATTGATCAGCAATATTTAATTATTCCTCAAATTTAGTTACTTCACACAAAACTCCTAAAGAAATGAGCAATGACATCAGCTACAAGACAAATATAATACTATTAATAGACTCTTACCAAAGTTCACGTAATACTGGTGACTGGTTTGCATTTCTTTATCCATAACCTCTTTCTTACTCAACACATTCCCTTAACAAAGTTAAACAACTATCACAACTGCCCAGGTCAAGGTATGAAAGATGAAACAAAAGAACAAATGTAAACTGCACAAGAAGCTACTCCAAATTGGTCCCATTAACAGAAGAAAGCAATGGAAAGAAGAAAACAAGGCATATATAAAAAAGGCCAATGTATGAGGAATTAAGTACATATTTTAGAGAATATCTTTTTCTGTTTGTGATATTAAGGCATTAGATAAATTATTTTAATAGTTTACCAGAAGTTTTGAAATTCTGACAAATTAATATATATTTTTTCCTAAGTAGCTAACTCAAAGCAACAGATTCAATACATAGTGATTTTTTTTCAATATTTAAGTAGTACCAAAACAGAAATTAAGAAGTTACTTAAAATTCAAAATTATAAAAGAAACTACTGTAACAACCATATTGGTTGTTTAAAATCAGGATTTAGAAAAAGTGGTATGCCAAATGAAGAAGTTATCTTATGAAAAATATGGTAAATTTACAACCAGAAAAGCCAGGGTTTGAAACATAAACAATATAGTGGAAGATACCATAAGACAAAGAAACAACTTACCCATATATTTTCAGTAATTTGAAATATTTAAAAGCCTTTGAAAATTTGTAATTATCAACAGTCTAACACGCTTACAAAACCAAGTTCCTACACCCCACACTAGTAGTTAATATTAAACATGAATACTGAAATTCCCATTTTTTAGTTTTAGTAAAAAATTCTGACATTTCAGATGATACTACAGAGCTTCATACCCTCAATATGAAGTACAGAAGATATCAGATACTGATAAGCCGAAAAAGCACTTTTTTATAGAATCACCATATAGAACAACTCCTGTAAGGTGGCTCTAAATGTACTCAACAAGTCACAAAGCAGAAGTAACATGTTAAATTTTTATGCCTTCCTAGGATCTTTTCATTATTAATTCAAACTAATAATCAGATAAAATTTAACTGGATCACACTTATTAGAAATTATACAAGACATGTTTACTTTAGTTAACCACTTCTATTCACCAGTCTTGAGTCTCCTCTTCTCTGATTCCTCAAAAATACAGGTCAACATTAGCTAAAAGAAAAATCTTACCATTCGGAACGAAAAATGATGAGAACTTACCATTTCTAATGAAAAGACATGAGGTATACCTATTAATACAACAGCAGAGTAATAAACGAATCATATCAGTTAAAAAAAAAAATCAAATTAAGTTCCACAGTAGTGTCAAGGCTATTTAATGGCATGCTTAACACTCGCCAGTAGGGAATTTGTCTAAACTCTCAGAACTTTTCATTGCTTAATATACCCTGTGTTAAGTATTCTGATCTAAAATCCTCTAATATCCTTTGTATCCACGGTGCTCTGCACTATGTTTTGAACACAGGAAACAGTAAACAAATTTTTCTTCCTAAATGGAAACCTCCGAGTCTTCCTGTAAGCCTAATCCTCTGAAGGAATACTCAAGTGGGATCCACATATTGAAAAGTTAGGTATGCTGAAAACCAAGTACAAAATAATTAATTATCTGCTTTGAAAAATTACTCTTATTATGTGATTCCATTATGAAGTCTATAAAAATACAGAGTTGTACCTCAATGCCACCTATGTTTTCCAAAGTACTAAATGTTTACCAACTGAGGCATTAGTATTCAATAAATACCAAGATGTCATGGACCATAAAAAACAGTGAAAACCATGATTGAGCTACATGGGCGTTTGAAAAACAAGATATCAACAACTATTTAATTTTCTCACTTTACGTCTAACTATAATATGACAAATATAAAATTTCTGACTTAAAAAAACTCAGCACAATTAGTGGACAACAAAGAAAAAATTACATTGCAACTTGGTAAGTACTACAATAAAAATTATATTAAAAATGAAAAAGATCACAACTCAGGTGAGGAATCAGATAATATCTGAGCAGAGTCTACACAGATGTTCTTCATGAGAAAAAAAGACAGAAATTTTTCTGGACTATGAACCTCTCTGAAATGCTAATGAACAGTAAGACCAAAAAAGACACCAGAGTCATCTAATATGGCACATAAATAATGCAGTACAATAGTCCTCTGAAAAAGTGTATATAGAATATAAGAGATTCAGTAATCATTTCCACCTTGTCATTCAGAAAAGTCTTTAAAATATGAATGATAAAACAGAGAAAATAAAACTACTACTTATAATTGTAATATATGATTAAAGTAACTATACATCCTGGTTTACCTAAGAAAGCCCATTTTATGCACCTGCTATAAAAAGTATTTTAAATAATATCCATATTCATTGGTCCCAGTTTTGATGAAAAATTTTAAGGTTTCCCATATAGGATTAGATGACATTAATATCAAAACTATTAAATAATCCTTCTGAGAAGTGATCAAATAACACCTGGTTAAACCTGACACATATCTTTAACCCAAATATCCCAAATCGTCAAGATTCTAAAGATCATTTCAGATATGTGTAAACATTACAAACTTTACATCTCTGTTTTCATTTGAACACAAAAGTCTAAGTCAATTTCCATTTGTTTACCACCATCCAAGTATTCAGAACAATCTTTGGCTTGTTGTGATAATCAATTAAATTATTTTAGTGAATAAATAAAAAATATAAACAACTCAAATTGGTCACAACTAGAACATTACATGTGAAATCACTGATGATATTACTGTTATTATCCATTTTGATTTTCACCAACATGTCCAAACCATTGGGACTGGGTCACCATCATACCTGCAATAGGTCACACCTAAATCCGACACCAAATCCTATAGCAAATAATTCTTCAGTTATTTTCAGAGGACAACATAAAGGCCATAAAAATCCCTCGTAAAATGCGTCCTTTGTTTGAATGCTTCAAGTGTTTAGACTTCCAAAAACAAACCAAAAAAATTTTCTACTGCAACATAATCAAACTATTTGTTAGAGCTAAAAAATGTGCAGATAAATGATGGTCATGTGGAAACCACAAAATTTTAACCTCTCCTCTCAAAATTTCACACACCATTTCAGAAAATAGGTTTGGAGATCATTTCTCTCTGCCAGCAGCAATTAATGGAAATTTTTATTGACTGGAATTTCTGTTCTTGAGTTTTGTTCATGGCACATCAGGGGAAGTCAGGTTATAATTAAATCAAGGGGTGATTAAGAAAGACAATGCCCATGCAGGAAGCAAGAAAAAAGACTGACAAAGTTATTACTGGTTAAATAATAGGCCAAATTTGGCAATACTGATCAAGAGGAGGTAACATTTGAAACAACAATGTTTTATACCTCTATTGATTAGAACTATAAAAGATTTTAAGACTCCAAGTTATCAGCTGTAGGGCAATGACACTTTACCAGTTCTTCCCATAACATTTTCTCTTTATAACCATGACTACCAATGAACCTTCTGGACACTAATTTGGATTCCTCAGGAAACTTGGATCTGGGATATGAGGTTCTTTCTGTGCTCAGTGAGCCTTCTAAAAACACTGGAAAAGAATATATAAATTAATAAATTTGCATTATAATTCACAAACTCTATGAGTTTGGTTAACATGAGCCACTTTATATAGATTCCCCCCAGCTCTCAGACTGGCTCTTAGATCAGGAGTGAACAAACACTTTCGGTGGAGGGCCAGATGTAAATATTTTAAGCTTTGCAGGACATATAGTCTCAGTACGGTCTCATACAGTTTTGTCACAACTATTCAAATCAGCCTCTGTAGGGCAAAACAACCATAAGGAAATAAACAAAAAAATGTGCTGTGTTACAATAAAATTTACAAAAACAGGCAGCATGCAGGTTGAGCATGACCTATTCTAGTCTGTCAATCCCTGGTGTCTAGATGAAGTAATTAAAATACTAAAAAGTAATGCATAGTTTGAAACAATTATCTCCTGCACATATAGTCTGAAAACCCAATTCAAGGTTGCCACACCCAAATTTCACAGGACACTCTTCACATAAAATGCTGTGCTATTTAAATTGTGCTCTAAAAACAGGTGCAGTGGCATGGAGTTCAAGGCTGTAGTACAGTATGACTGTACCTGTGAACAGCCACTGCACTCCAGCCTAGGCAACACAGCAAGACTCTGCCTTGAAATAAATAGTCTTCTATATGAATCCTACCCCCTCCATGTTAAACCACACCAAGTATGCTCTCCATTCACATTTCCCAGGACCCATAAAAAATTCAACTACTACTATTCTGATTTCAACATATGTCTCATTTCAATGTACAGCCAGTGGTTTCAACCTTTGTTAAGAAAAAGAATAAGCAAGGTGTAGAGTTTTAAAATGCAGATCCCATGGCCCCAGTGCAGACCTACTAAATCAAAATACTTGGTGGATGGGATCTCAGGCATTGTTCTTTTTTAAGTTCCACAGATGTGTTGCAAGGTTGAAAACTAATGGACTTATAGCAAAAAATGTGAAAGCACAGTGCATCACAATCTACTTGGATCACAAAACAAACCAATTTCTAGGTATATGACTTAGGAATTCACATTTTTAAAAAGCTCCAGGAGTGTTTATTATGTATATTTGAAAAACGCTATCCTGCTGGGCCCAGTGGCATATGCCTGTGGAAGCTGAGGTGAGACACTTCTTTAAAAAAATTTTTTTAGAAAAGAGAAGAGAAGAGGAAATAAAAAGAAAATTAATATCCTTGGAAGAGGCAATACACTGTTTGCCTCTGGCAACCTTTCCTTAATGTTTCTGGTCTCACTATTTCATAATCCCTGGTGTGCCACAATAGAACACCTCTGACAAACAAAGATAACTGGGTCAAATAGAATAACAAATTTATTATACACATTTTGAAATATCGAAAGCTATTCCCAACTACTAAAATGAAACAAAAAAAAAATCTTTGGTACCAAGTCAAGTATGTATTTAATTTAATGCAGGATATCTGAAACAGATCTAGAGAGCTATTCTTTTCTTTATTGAAAAAGCAAACATTATTTACCATACCAGAAAAATAAGCTTCTCAGATTTTAAAATTAAATCGTTTACAATCTAAACTCTGCCCCAATTTTCCTAAACAAAGTATTTCATGACTACATGACACAATTACTAAAGCTAGAATAAGACTGACATTTGGATATAATGACATTAACATTTCCCCAAGAAGTAAGGTTTTACTTCAAGAAACTGCATCAACAAAATATTAGAATTAAAATCTGCCATTTACTGGAAGGCAAATTGTTTCCACAAATAAAGACTGGTACACTGCAGTACTTAAGTATTTAAACTAATTAATCTACAGTAAGTGGAGCAATCTGACATGAAAACAATCACAAGGCAATTATAAAAGACAATCTCATAAAATTCTCATTGTTTCCAGAATAATCACTTCTAATATGTGATTGTGATAAGCAGAAAACTTCCAACTTAGTGAATACTGCCTAGAAAATGGTCAAATACACTCTACACTATGGTAAGAACAAACCTAAATGTAATTAAGACACAGTATAAAAATGCATGCTTAAAGCAGTCAAAAGTATATTATTCTACAAAAGTAAAAATATCATGTTTATAATTATAACAGCAATTATCAAAAAAGTTCTACTTCTAAGGAAAAATAAGGTATGAAATAAAAATGACAACTTATAATTGATGAAGTGCTGACTTATATCCTTGAGACTCTTAAAAATATATTACCAGGTATCTCATAAAACTATGATCAAGTTGAAGGCTGACAAAGAAAAATATGACCAAACATGATGCTGTTTTCCTCATCCTTTGTTACACTAAAAAAATATTATTTAAGACATAAAATATGTAAATCAATATTTATTTTATTCTTCAAAGCCCATACTCTTAGTTGCATTGGAATATTTCTAATAGGAAAACAACAAAAAAATGAGACGTGGCATCTGAAAACTAACGTAGGAAATCTACTTTACTCATTACTTGGGCAAGCTGAACACTTACCATTTGACTCCTCCCTTTAAACTGAACAGTGAAAAAAGAGAAAGCACATAAGAGGGCCTAATTTCAAAGCTTTTAAAAAAAAAAAAACAAGCATTAAAATTGTTTGACAATTTTCTCCATAGACAATTTTCAAAGTAAATGAAGAATAACTGATAACAATTGCCTCAAGTTACTGCTAGTAACACAGTATTTCCCTATTGTTTTCCTGTTAATATAAAATAAATGAGAACTGTAAAGAGCTTTTGTTAACATTTTTTTTAGTAGTTGGTAAGTTTGTATTAACAAGGAATTATGAAGCTAGGAACCAAATAAAACTGACACCAAAATAAAAAACTTACGCCTATTCATATAATTTCTAATTTCAAAAAATATCTAATATTAAAACACATACTGTATTTCTCTCTAAATATTTAATTCTACTGTTAGCCAAATTATCATATCTCATTTACGTACTATTTAAAATACAGATGCTCTTCAGAAAATCAAGAGCATACTACTTTTGTGGCCTAACGTAAGTACTAATTTTAAAAAAGATCACAAATAATCCAGCCCAGGGTTCAACAGATTTTTTCTCTAAAGGGCCAGAGAGCAAATATTTTAAGTTACTGTGGATCACAAATAGTTTCTAGTATTATTATCCTTTTTTTTCTCCAATGACCCTTTAAAAATGTAAACACCAACCCTATCTCTATGGTGGAGCTCTATGAGAACAGGCAGTGATCCCAGGCTATGGTTTCCTGACTTCTGCTCTAGTCAAATTAATTATGATGCTTTAAAAGTATGCAACACAAACTTTAACTACTTGGAAAAAAGTTATCTTAAGGCCGGGCGCGGTGGCTCACGCCTGTTATCCTAGCACTCTGGGAGGCCGAGGC
>JAQIFY010005166.1:0-11244 GCA_028533085.1 Varecia variegata | reverse complement strand
GTAGATAATCCAGAATGGGCTATTTGCAGATCCCCAAAATTAAAGAATTTTCCTACTCTGAGAGTTTCTCTCAGTTGTCACCTGGTAAGTGTGAGTATTGTTGTAAATATCTCAGAAAGTAATTTGGCAAGTTTGAAGAAACTGCAATGTTTTCATTCTTTTTGGTCCAGAATTCTCTTTGTTTGGAATCTGGTAAGAAAAAATAATTCTAATTATAGTAGGAGGAGAGAAGAATGTTTAGGCCAAACAAATAAACAAACAAAAGATTTATATATTAATTAATTTTTCATTGGAACTTTATAATAAAATAATACACAAAACTGGGAAAATCAATATAAACCTTAAAGGTTTATTGCTATTCAATTTAGGTAGGTTTTAGAGTCAGTAATACTTTATTTCCAACATTTCAATTTTCTTCTCTAAAAAGAACATCAGGTATAATCATTCTGCCTTCCCCTTTGTTTTAGAACTTGGAGCAGTCCATGAGATCCTTTAAGCTGGTACTTACCACTATCTTAGTTACCATTTTTTCTACACTTAAAATTTTACTCTCTTGTGCACTCTCTCTTTCACACATATTAAAACATTAGATGTAAATTATTCTTAAAAATCAAAGAGTTTAAAAGGATTTTTTCAAGTAAGAATTTTCATTCCTCCCTGCCCTACTTCATCCCACTCTTCAGATGCAACCATGCTCAATTCTTTTATTATCAATACTTTTTTCATATATTTACATCCATATCTCTAAATTATAGATGTATACTGCCATAAGACTGTCAAAACAGAATTGTGATATATTTGTTTGAGAAATGCTAACACAGAAGACAGCATTTCTAGATTGTAGCTTTCTAGTGAGAATTTATGAAAATGGCCTTGCAAGTCAGGAGGTAAGCGGGATGCTCTCAGACGGAGGCATGACTTCTGGTGGCTAGGACATAGTCCATGATCTTACCCTGGGCAAATGAAGAGTTCACCAAGAGGCACAAGGACACTTTCATCTCCTTCTGGAAGTAGGCTGTTCATTAATATGCAAGAAAGTCACTACAAAAAAAAACTGAAAAAAACAAAAAACAACTTGGATTGAAATCTGGTGTGATCAGGTGGTGCTATAAACAGGGAGGTTTCATTGCAGAACAATTAGATGGTCAGTTGCTTTTTGTTTTTAATCAGCAGCTTCCAGCTGTTTTTAGAGAAGGGCCTTCCATCCTTTTTTGTTATATTTATTAACCTGGCTGTTGGTTTTCTGGAGTTGCATGGGGAAAAAGCGCTAAGGGGCTTTACTAATCAGAGGCAGAGTTTTATTCAGGGCTCCAGTTCCCAACAGGAGCTCTCTCAATTTATCCTCCTCTAATGCCTGATATCCCAAACCAGAAGTTTCTCTGATTCAGTTTTTTAGAGGGAAATAAAATCAAGTCTAAAGGGATAGGAAACGAAGACTTGGAGCCCAAACCAATCCTTTATATAATGTTCAAACTGTTTCTTAGTTTTCAGTCCCTGTCTCATTCCTACCTTCTAGTACCAGCAATTCCTGAATCTTTAATACCTAATTCTTAAATGGATCTCAAAGGAGAAATCAATTATCTTATTGGTAATTCCCCTGTAAATACTTGGGTTGGATTTTCTGCTAGTCATTTGCCTCCCTCCCATTTGCTCTCTGCACTAAGTTACAAATGGTCCCCTGTGTTCATCGAAGGTGAATTTTATTTTTGTGTGTGTGTAATGTGATGTATAGGGGCATGATTTGGGGGAGGAGAGGTGCGGCACAGCCTTTACACTGCCATCTTGGATCCACATGTTGGCATAGTCGTATTTAGATATGCTGACTCTGAGATTCCTGCATAGACGTAGTAGACATGATGTCTCAGTGTACTGGGCACCTGGGTGTCAGAAGCTCTGAAGTGTATTCATTATTTTCATGGCCCACAGACTGCCATGAGAGCACCAGATGATAAACCCAAAGAAAATTAAAACTTTCTTTTCTTCTGTCTTTTTTAATGGTCCTTGCAGGATGTGGATTTTTGTAATGGGGTGAAGTTGCATTGATAAAGATGAAATAAATAAAGTGTTTATTGAAACTCAAATGATATATTATTAGGGAAAGTGTTTTACTCCATTTAGCTGGATTTTTAGAAATCACATTGTCTGTAGGCATTAGGAATTTAATAAAATTTCTTAGATTCTCCAAGACTTACTGGTCTCTATCTTCTCTTTATTACCCTGTAACCACCCAGGGAGACCTTAACCACTAAAGGAGGGGAGAATCCAAGGAGTATTAATGATGCATTCATGAGAAATCACATTCATTAAGGCTATGGAGAAATGTGGAAAGACGCTTTTAAAAGAATGCTTTTAGAGAAATCAGGATAAAATACACTAAATAAAATATTATTTTATTTTTCTATTATTTACATGTAGAAAGACTCAAAGAGAATATACCAGCATGTTAAACAGAATTATATTTGATGATTCCAAATATTTTTTTCTTCTTCCTATTTTTATGTATTTTTGAAGTGATATTTAATTAATATCTGTAGCTTTTAACATATGTGTGATTTTTACTCACTCAAATTCTACTCCCTCTCTGTTTTTTCCCTTAATGTCCTCAGTTGAAATGATGTTTCTCTCCTTTTAAAATCTACAGAAGGTGTTTTGGTACAGCTTTTATGTTGCCTATTACATACTGCCCTGTATTTTAATTAACTGCCTGCATTTTTATGTTTTCATTTTTGTTTTCCATTTACAATCTAGCATTTAGTAGCATTCCTTACAGTGCCAAGCACAGTGTTTGCCATATAGTGGTTGTTCTACATGTACATAGATGAGTAAGTGAGCTGACTTTTCTAGGCTATGTGGTCATTTGGTTAAGTTGCTGGATAGTCTATGAGCATGTTGCCTAATGTGGATTTTCCTTCCAAAACATCATGCTGTGAAAGCTTCCCATTACGAAATGTACCATATTTATTACACCATGGAGGTAGGGATTTTTTTCCCACTTGTTTTTATCAAATATTTATCCTTTTATATCCATGTCTGTTGTCATAGTAGCAGCTCTGAGATAGACCTGAACAAATCATATGAATTCTTGCACACATGGACTTGTCTCATAACTGCAGTGATGGTAGCTTGCTTAGGGCACTGAATAAGTGTTTTTGGGCAGTCATGAACTGCCCTTTCTTCAAGTCTAGATGCCTCACTGCCTTAATGAAGGTGCTTATCTGACGTGGTAGTATAAGGTTAGGTAGACAGATGCATGCAGTGTCTACTAAATTTCTGAGTACATTCATTTTGAAATTTTTAGGCACTATAATAATTATATTAATAGCTTTTGATTTTTTATTAACTACACAAGTTCTTTCCCTTTATTTAGACTCTGCAGTTTCTACATTTCCTAAGAGGAAATGATGATGTAGTAGCATAACTCATAGTCCTCTGATCTGACCTCTATTGCCTCCAAAAAAGAACTGTACTCTTCATAACCAGATATATAGCCATCGTTTTGCTTCAAATTTTCTGAGAAAGCAGTGCTGCAGTCTTCCTAATATGTTATCTCTGTGATATTTTTCTAATGTTTTTCTTTTTGTATGTTTCTGCTCTCTCCCTCAGCCTATTGAAAATGGGATATTTTAGGAGTTAAGAGTCAAAGATCATAGAATGTTCTGTGATGGAAAGGACCTAAGAGAATATCTACTGCAACATTTTCATTTTATTTGTGTGGCAATTGTGGCTTAGAGAGGGAAAGTCACATTTCAAAGGCCGTACAACGAGTTAAAGGCATATTGTGTTATAACTAGCATTTTCTGATTTCTAATTCAGGGTTTATTCTATTCACTCCTTAATGTTTTACATCAGTTAAGCAAAGAAATTGGATCTGCTTTAAATTGCAAACAAACAAACAAATATAAAATCCTTTCTGTATGAAAGAGATCTGGAAGTTTGTCAAAAGAAATGTAGGAATGTAGGGATAAGGAGGAAGGGAGAGGAACAGATGGTTTGAAGGGGAGGAACAGGTAGATGTTTTGTCTGTGACAGGAACTGACCAACCAAAAAGAGGTAGAGAAACCACAAACTAGAGATAGGGTCAGGGCCACAGGTGGGGTGAACTGGAACAAACTGGTGCATGCCCACTGGGAGATTTTAAGTGTCCTTAACTGACCCAGGGTTCATTACCATCTAATTAGCATTGCAGATCCCACACTGCCCCCATAGGCCATCAAGGGGAATTCCACATGCACACAAATTATTTAGTTTTATAACCCCAAGATGTCAATCACCCAAGGGCAGGAAATGGAAATTCCAGGTATAGGGAGGAGAAACAGCCCAGTTATGATATAAATACAAATGTGTGTTAAAAACTCAGGGTCATCTCCACTCACAGAGATAGACCCGTTGCCTCTCTGGAATGTACTGTGCTTAACAAATCTCGGTGTTTGGCTTTGCTTGTATCTGTCTTGCCTGCTCATTTGTTCCATAGACTCAGTCTCTTTAATCATTCTTCTGTACTGAGACAAAAGAAACAGGGAACACTCGAACCTGACATTACACTGGAATGTGACAGGGTGTCTCAGGGATTGGGGTGAATTATATCAAATTCCTCACAATTCCCCAAGATACCATATTATTTCACATCATTTTATCATTTTTTGAGATTTCTTTCTTCCTTTATATTCCTCGTAGCTGTTCTTTATTATTTAAGCAGCAACTCAGAGTCCAACATCTCTTTTGCAGAGACTTTGATTGGCCCTCATATGCCCATCTGGTTTCCTTTTTCTGTAAACTTCTCTATTATAGTACTTACATAATCATACCATTGTATTCATTAATGCTTTCATACATTTATTTTGTCAAATATTTAGTGAGAACCTACAATGTACACCCCAGAGTTACAGGTCCTATGGATACCATGATGAGATATATACATATATATATATATATATATATATATGGCATATTAGGAAACTTCTGTTAAGTTAGAAAATTCATAGTACATTTTTTGTCAGTTTCTGACACTAGACTGTGAGACTTTGGAAGGCAGGGGTTGAGTTTTATGCATTGTTATATTCCCAAAGTATAGTGTAATTCTTAGAATGTAGTATATACTTATTGAAAGGTACCAGGGATAAATAAATCAAATATAGAATGTAAGGTACCATAAAATGCGAAGAAAGGAAATGTTGTTGCAGGCTAAAGTATTTTTAGATAACTCCATTTGAGATCATAATTTAGGATTAAAAGCACAAGAGTATTGAAAAGGAAATAAAAGTGAGAAGGAAGAATTCAGGGCAGAGGAAAAAGCATGAGAAAGTCAAAAAATATAAGTTTAGAATTCACTTGATATTTATGGATACAGATGACAGCAATGACAGCTATTAGATAATA
The DNA here is from genome assembly GCA_028533085.1 of Varecia variegata. Taxonomy (NCBI): domain Eukaryota; kingdom Metazoa; phylum Chordata; class Mammalia; order Primates; family Lemuridae; genus Varecia; species Varecia variegata. The sequence goes on along the minus strand of JAQIFY010005166.1, from coordinate 5,868 downwards.
ATACAGAGATGAATTAAGAACAATTTGGTAAGAAATTTGTTTATTTTAATAAGACTTTCACATAACTTATTTTATTTCAAATAGAAAAACATCTGGCTTATTTAGGGACTACTGGGAAAAAATCAAGACGTAATTTTTTTTTAAGAACAATATTTTAAGATGTACCTTGTGAAGAGATGATATGTTTGACTTTCTAATTTACACATTCAAACTGGGAGAATAGTTTATTCCTATTTGTTTATGAAGATTGACCTACTAACAGATCATTAATTCAAAGGGCAGGTATTGCGTGTGAATTGCTTTGCCAGGATTTTTAATATTTTGGTGCTAATCACCCATATGCCCTTGCTCCAAATTCATTTGTACCAGTCGTTCAAATTTGAGAAGGAGTTGGCAGGCACAGTCCATGGCCAATAAAAGAACATGAAATAAACTGACTACATAGGGATTGAAGCTAAATGAGATTTTTGATGGATGGATAGATATAAAAAATAATGTAAAATAATAAAGAAGTAAGAAAAAATCTATGGTCTTATGTTAGGCAGAGGGATACTTATTTTTGTTTTTCTCTACTCTTACCTTTTTTCTTCCTAATTTAAAAAATATGTATAGAAGAGGAATCTCATTAGGACCAGAGTTCCTCAGATCTTCATATAGCCAAGACCTTGTTGTAACATTTGCCTCACAGTATGTTCACTTATATTTTTCTTTGAGTAATGTCTAGAACTGTATGTAAATGACCGAATATACGAAAAAAGATGTATTGTCATATTTTAAAGTGTATTCACAGAATCCTTATAACTAAATTATTACCAGCACTTGTTTAAAAATTACCCCCCAAAACACACACACACTTACATCAAGACTAGTCATCAGTAGCAATCAAAATGCAAAAAGTAAGACTATAATTTCATACTTCATGATGCAACATTTAGAAACAATTTAATTATAATCATTTTATATATGTTTCCAGGGGAAGTATTTTGGGATACTGGAGAAATACATAATGTATAAATAATTGAACTGGACTCAAAACACATTTTTGAGAAAAAAAGTGCTTCAAATGACAAAGAGAAAAAAATAATTGATCTGCATTGTATATATTTATTTGAAACCTTTCACCTTCAATACAAATGTCTGAGAGTGAAAAAGTGAGATAATTTTTCCTCTCAAAAAGGTAAGTTGAAACAAAAGTTATTCACATAAGTCTACTGATTTTAGGGAGAAAAACAAGCTTAATGTGGTTTCCATTATGGGAAAGACCCCAAATGTCTTTCTCTAGAGTTTCCTTCCTTAAATTTTCTGGAACTTTATCAATACCTTTCAAGAACAAAATAGGCTGAAATAGATCCTTAGCCTTTGTCAATATCATATACTGATAAACTTGATGAATTTAACGTGTTTTTATTCTTCAATAATTTTTTTTATTTTAAACGAATTCTACAGATGCATGGAAATGAATAACTGAAACACAATTGAAGTTAAATCTTGTTAATTCATAGTTTCCTATTTTGTGACTTATATGTGGAAAAAATTTAATTAATTAATTAAGTTTTTAGAGGCAGAGTTTTACAGTGTAGCAATCATAGCTCTGTGTAACCTTGAACACCTGGGCTCAAAGGATCCTCCCAACTACAGCTATATGCCACTGCATCCACCTAATGTTTTTACTTTTCTATTTTTTGTAGAAATGGGGTCTTGCTATGTTGCCCAAGTTGGTCTCCAACTCCTAGCCTCAAGTGATCCTCTGGCTTCAGCCTTCTGAAGTACTCGGAGTACAGGTGTGAACCACTATGCCTGGCCAATTTGTGGAAAAATTTTATTACTATAATGATTTTCCCTAGTGTTTCAAACTCTATATCCTTTAGTTGGTGATGGCATGGAAAATGAAAAGTAATTTTAATCTAAGTTCAATATAATTTGGAAGGTAATCTGAATCTAAAAAACATCATGATATATTCTTCAAATACCACCACTACCATGCACACACACAAATAGCTCTGCATAATTTTATTGAAGGAAAAAGAACAGAAATAGTTTCCCACCTAAAGTGCTCTTCCAACGCTGGCAGTGCCCATCTAAACCATATTGATTTAGATCAGAGTAGGAAAAGCATCAGAGATAACAGATCCTGGGTCAAAATGGAAAGGTAAGGAGAATGGGAAAGAATGAAGAATTAAGAGGAAGAAAAAGTAGATGATGAAGAGTAGATATCAAATCTGACAATAAATAAATCCTGGTGCTGTGTAATTCCCTTCCAAGAATTTAGCTACCAGTCATAGGCAGGAAAAAGACAGCATGGATTCATTCATTTATTAAAATTTTCTATTTTGTCCCAGACATTATTCTGGATACTGAGGGTAAAATAATACATAAAAATAAAACAGAAACCCAGGTCACTTCTTTTTGTATTAATTGGAATAGGTTAGGTAAATTTTACAGTAATCACATCTCAGAGGCCTAATGCTAGTATATTTCTCACACAAACTTCATGTCCAAAAAAGGGTCGGCAGGGTATCTGCTCCATCCAGTCACTCAGGGATCCAGGCTTATGCAGGTTCACTATCTTATAGACAAATAATCTGAAACATGTGGCTTTCCCAGTTCCTGCATCAGGAGAAGATGAACTGGAAAATTGCAAGCAAACTTTTTATTGTCTGAGCCTAGAGGCCACATTGCACATCCTCACTCACATTTCATAGGCCAAAACTGATCACTTAGCCCCTCGAAATTCTAAAAGGCCTCAGAGAGGCAGTCTTCTGTGTGCATGAAAGGGGAGAAGAACCAGATACTGGCAAGCACTATCGTCATAGAGACCATTAATACACTCTAGTGTGGAAAACAGGTAATAAACAAGTAAGCAAATGAAATAATTTCAGTCATCATAAATACGATGAGGGCATGGAACAGGGTAACATTATAGAAGATGACACCACGGAAGTGAAGGCTATTTTAGATAGGATGGTCGAGGAAGACTCTTGTGTTATCTGAGATTGGAACAATGTGGAGTAAGCCATGCAAAAATCTGTGGTCACATTGGAGGGAATGGGAGAATAGCAGACAGAGGGAAGAGCAAGGGCAGAGACCCTAGGATGAAAATGCATTTATGTTTGACAAACAGAAAGAAGGCAATGTGTGATATTCTCTAATTTACATTCTAAATGAATTATTCTGCGTACACTTTGAATATTCAATTGTAGGTGGGCAAAAGTGAAATCAAAGGAACCAACTACAGTATTGTTGCAGCACTCCAAGGGAGAAATGATGGCTTTCTGGACCAGGAAGGAAGCACTGAAGTTGGAGAGAAGTTGACATGTTCAAGATTTGTATGGCGGTAGAGTTGATAGGATTTGTTGATACATTGAATGTGGAGAGTGTGAGAAGAAAAATGATGGATCATCCCAATGTTTCCACTCTGTGCACCTGAGTAAATGCCACTCATTGCAATAAAGAGGAGCAAGATGAGGGGTAGAAATTACGAATTATCCTTGGAGGATGATTAATTTTGAGGAGTCTATTAGACCTCCAGATGTGGATACCCAGAAGTCAGTTGGTCATGGAGGTCAGCATCTCAGTCACAGGACAGACCCAGTATGTACTAAAGAGATCAGCAGTAGAGGAAAGTGTCAAAGCCAAAGGTCTGATTGAGATCACATAGGAAGAGAAGTAGGTGATGATGATGGACCAGGACTATTGAATGGGGCACTGCTGGGCATTCATGAATTCCAGAGTCATAGGCTAGCCATCTACAGCAACCTACTTTTTCACGGATGTTTGCTACACATAACAACAAACAGAAAAAAAAAAAATAGAGAGAGCATATGAATTATAGAAAAATTATCTCACATTGCTAGTGGAGCTAAAATGTCAACTGTGTATTCCAAGGGCAGAATTCAGATCAATATAAGCAAACAAACTAATTAAAACCAACAACCAACACAAACGAATTAAAATAAGACTAAATCCAAACAATTGATGGTTTGCTATTCATTTGGAGGAAGAGAAAGAAGACCTTTTCAGTTCTGTCGCACTAAACATTACTGATGTGCATTTCTTTAGTAAAACACACTTCTTAAAATCTAGTCATTAAGGATGTGAATGGAAATAATCCACAGAGCCCAAGCAGCTGAGCAAAATGAGAATCATAAAAGACACATTTATATTCCAGAGAGAGGAAGACACTTACAAGACTATGAAAATCTAATTCGATAGGCAACTATTCCTTAAGCAATTGATAAATTGTTTATTAATACAACAGTTTTTGTCATTGGATTGGAATCTTTGGTAAGTCACAGTTTTTGTAAAAGGATACCGAAACGATGTACATTATGCCGTATCACAGAAATGATGTAAGACCAGCCATTTGGTTTTCTGGGGCCTTTTTGTGAGACAGGGATATGGACCATGCTGTGATGTCAGAAGGATTGGTCCAAGTGCACGACAACAATAATTCTGAAGGAAGTTCTCTGTGAAAGTGACAATGGAATCTATCTCAGCTTCTTCATATTAATTGGCAGTCAAACTTGGATTTGAATTACAGCTTTTTTGGCAAGTTACTTAAACTTTCTGGACCTCATTTTTCCCATATGTAAAGTAAGAATAATTATAACTATCTTTAAAAAATGTAATACGGGTTGAACTGTAAAATATATTTAAAGTATCTAGCTAAATGACTAATATACTACAGATTCACAAGCTTTTGTAATGCAATTCTTTAATTCAAAAACAAAACATTTTGTTTTGGTTTAGTTTTTTTTTTTTTATTTCAGCTTATTATGGGGGTACAAAAGTTCTGGTTAGATATATTGCCCATGCCCCTCCCATCCCCCCGAGTCTGAGCTTCAAGCGTGTCCATTCCCCGTACAGTGCTCATCGCTCTCATCATGAAGTATACACCCATCCCCTCCCCCCCTCCCCCACCTCTGTCCGATACCCAATCGGTGTTTTGGTTTAGTTTTTAATTGTTCATTGGGTGGCAAAATCTGACATGACCTGAACTCTTTAGGCAGCAAAACCTGATCTCATTGATCTGAGGCTATTTATAGTTTATTTATTCCATTTAGTGTGAATATCCATCTTTTTACTAACGAAATATTGTGTTTGATTTTAGCCTGCTGTCCACATCTCACTGGCAATATAATGAAAGACACGGATTATGCATATGTTAACATCCTGAAATCCAGGGGATTCTGACAAGAAATACAGACTTTATAAGGTAGCTATAACAATTGTAAAAGTGGCACACAGCCAACTCAGACATCACCTGTCCTCATTTCTGAGTTCCTACTTCATGGGTCCTATGGATGCAGCAGTTTAACTGGAGCAATAAGAACAAACCAGGACAGGGAGTTCAACTAAACAGTTCTTTTGACCACGGGTTTGAGTTAGGCCAGGAAACACAGAGCCTACAACAAAAGCAGAGGAAAAAGGGGCATTTGTTATGGTAGGATAGAAGAGTACATATTTTATTTAACACTTGGTAGATTCATTCATTATCTTAAATATTTAGACATAAGGAATGTGGACTCTATTTGAACTCGTGTCCCAGACTCTGAAAATATTAAGGCTGGGTCTGAGCAATGACTAACTAAATATGCTGCTTTTGATCTGTTCCATAGTATGTAGCAGCTCATAAAAGGAATGTGAGTGTGATATTGATGCTGTGAGGTGCCCTAGTGTTTATTTTCTTTCCCTGCCAATCTCCAATGCCTATCAACCGTGATCAGAGGTATTTAACCTACTTAGAGAACATACAACAAATGCTATTTTTTCATATGTAAATGAATTTCATGCAGAAAATGACAAATAAAAATAAACATTTTTCTCTTTTTGGAAGTGATGCCTGGAGCTACCACAGCATTTTTTTTT
>JAQIFY010005165.1:0-11244 GCA_028533085.1 Varecia variegata | reverse complement strand
AAAAAAAAAAGACATGGAAACATATGTCCACACAAACACTTGTACATGAAGGTTTACAGCAGCATTATTCATAATAACCAAGTGGAAACAACCCAAATGACCATCGACTAATGAATGGATAAACAAAACGTAGTATATCCATATAACGAAATATTATTCAGCCACGAAGAAAGGAATGAAGTACTGATACATGTTACAACATGGAAGAAACTTGGAAATCATGCAATATGTAATCTTTTGTGACTCAGTGACAAAAGATTACATATTGCATGATTCCATTTGTTTATTTTTATTAAGTCTTATGATAGAGGACATATCAAAGATTAAACTGGTAAGAACAGATACTACAATTGATTTTAGCCAAAAGATAGAGATGTAATCTGCATGATTCCATTTATATGAAACATCCCATATAGGGAAATCTCTAGATACAGAAAGTAGATTAGTGGTTGCCCAGGGCAAGGGGATTTGGAGGGAGAAAGCGAGTGATTGCTAAAGGGTATGGGGCTTCTTTTGGGGGTGATGAAATGTTCTGAATTTGATTATGATGATGGTTGTATAACTCTGTGAAGGTACTAAAAACCATTGAAATGCACACTTTAAACTGGTGAATTGTAGGAAAAGTCCTCTGTAAAGGGAAGAATGCTTGTGTTTTTAGTAGGAAATCAATCGAACAGAGAAGCAAGGCTTTCTCAATCCCAATGCCATTGGATTCACATTTCAAGAAACTTCACTCAGTCCAGTCTCCACATAAGGAAAATCTCCCCAACCAGCCTTTGTGCCCTATCTTTCCTATTCTGTCTCAATTCACTTCAGAGCTTTTTATAAATGTTTCTTTTATTTGAATTTATTTTCAGATAGATTTTTAATAGAAACAGGAGATCACAAAAAAGTGTAGCAGATGTGTATTCTGGGGAGGGGAGCTGGGGTCAGGGATTCAGGGATGGGAGGGTGATTTTCTTTTCAATGTGTATCCTCCTTTGCATTATTTGAAATTTTTACCACTGGTTTTAAAAAACAAATATGGCAACTCTTGTTAAAAATAAATCCAACTCAGGCGTGCAAGAGATGTCTAAAGCCTGTGCATAATTAATACAAATTCTAAAAAGAGGTGAGAGAGAGAATTTCAGAGTCTGAAAGGTGGAAGGGTTCTGGCGTTACAAGGAGGGAAAGATGTGACATATGAAGGGTGTGGGGAGAGGGAAGGGGCAAACCAGGGCCTGGACCTACAGCCTTCGCTTCTCTTTGTAGCAATCGCAAAACTTGGCCCAGAGCCAGGGCTTAGGCCCTGTCCTCTGGCCAGATGGAGCTTCCCTGAGCAGCTTGTGTTTGAGACTGACAGAAAAGAAATACAAATAAGCCAGCTTAGTAGGCTGCACAGGCTTCCTGAAGCAAGGGAGACTGAGGCGGTGGAGAGAAAAAAATGCTAGCAGGTCCTCAGAGAGCGCCAGAAGGTCCCTGAAGCCAAGAGCGCCGCCTGAAGGGGAAGGGGACCAAAGTCCTGCCGGCTGGGCGCAGCCTGCCCGGCCCAGGAGAATTTCCGCTCTCACGGAGAGTAGACTGCCCCTTCCCACAAGGCCCCAGGGAGCCCCGGAGGCCGCAGCTCGGCCAGGTCCGGATGTGTGGCCTCTCCCAGGACCCAGAACACCCACAGCCAGGTCCCAGGCCAAATCTGGGAGTCCGGCCCCAAGCCCCTCCCCCTCTGGGAAATTTTCCCAGCCTAGGCCCGGAGCCGGGCCCATTCCCCACAGACCCTGCCCAAATGGACGTCTGATTCTCCCAGGGAAAAGACCAGGAGAGAGGGATGTTCAGACATCTGGGGGCAAAAAGCAAAGGGGGGAGGGGACTGAGTCGAGGCAAAAATGGGGCAGAGGCGGGAAGCGAAGTTCCCAGAGACGGTCAGGACAAAGGAGAGAGATGCAGACTGAGGCCGAGAGACCCAGAGACCGAGAAGGCCAGAACCAGCGCCAGAAACAGGGAGAAAGACCAGGCACAGGCAGGGGGTGGCGTCTGGTCCGAGGATGCGTCAGACTGAGGCAGAGGGCGACTCGGGCTGCGACGGAGGCCCAGTCAGGGAAGCCGCGGCAGAGGACGGAGGGCTGGCTGCGGACGGAGAGACCCAGCTGGGGACGCAGGGAACCGCCGCGCCCTTCCCCCACCGCGCCTAAGCGGCGCCCCAGCGTCCCCCACCTCCCTCCCAGGCTCGCTAAGCCGGCCCCCCACCGCGTCCCTTCGCTAGTGCCCCCACAGCGCTTCAGCTACGCCACCCAGCCCATCCCCCTGGGCCTCCCCGCACGGAGCTTCAGCTGCGCCCCTCCCCCCGACTCCCCGGCCTCATGGGACCCCCCACACCGCGCCTCGGCCGCGCCCCTTCACCCCTCACCGCCCCCCGACCTCCCTCCTAGCCTCGCTTAGCCGCGCCCTCCACCCCGTCCCTTCGCTAGTCCTCCCACTGAGCTTCAGCTAACCCCCCACCCGGAAGCTCCCCGCACGGAGTTTCAGCCGCGTCCCCCACAACTCCGCAGCCTCTCGCTCGGCCCCCGACCGCGGCTCGGCCTCGCCCCCGCCACACTCAGTTCCCAGCTCTCCGCCCCAACCCTGCGCCCCGAACGGCAACCCGGCGAGGCCCCGCCCCCTTGCCCGCTGTGACAAGAGTCCCCGCCCTGAACACGCCCTCTTGGGGCAGGTCTGGGCGGCGTGTCCGCCGCCCCCTGCGCGGATCCGGGTGTGGGCTAGGAGGACCTCCCGGCCTCATGTTGGATGTGGGCGTCGCGCTCTTCACGCCCCGCTTCCCTCCCGAAGTCACAGCGCAGGACAGTGAGGGTGTCAGGGCCTGTGGCCTCGGCCTCCCCTCCACCGGCGCGGGTGGGACACAGTAGCACCTCCCTCAGGCTGGAGGGGCCCTGGGGCAAACCTGGGAGCCCGCGCGCCTGAGCCGCGAGCCAGGCGCTTTAGGGACGTCGTCTCTTTTAATCCTTACCACAATCCTGGGAGGTAGATCCTATTGTTATCTGCATTTCAGGAAAGAAGAAAGAGAGTCAGGGAAGTAGAGTAACCCGCTTGCTCTAGATGCCGGCACAGTTCGCAAGTGATGGCGGTGGGATTTGAACCCAGACAGTCTGATTCCTGTAGACTACGCTGTAGTACTCTCTCCTTTTACCTTCCCATCTCCTTCCATTTTTTAAAAAGTCGGGTTTATTGCGGTATAATTTACATTCTTTTAAGTTTTTTAAAATTTACACTCTTCAATTTTTTTTAAGTTTACACCCTTTTTAAGTGTACAGTTCAAAGAATTTTGACAAAGGTCTACAGTCGCGTGACCGGCACCACAATCAAGATGCAGAGCATTGGCTGGGCGCGGTGGCTCACACCTGTAATCTTAGCACTTTGGGAGGCCCAGGCGGGAAGATCGCTTGAGCTGAGGAGTTGGAGACCAGCCTGAGCAAGAGTGAGACCCCGTCTCTACTAAAAATAGAAAAAATTAGCCGGGCATGGTGGCGCATGCCTGCAGTCCCAGCTACTTGGGAGGCTGAGGCAGGAGGATCGCAAGAGCTCAGGAGTTTGAGGTTGCTGTGAGCTAGGCTGACGCCAAGGCACTCTAGCCTGGACGACAGAGCAAGACTCTGTCTCAAAAAAAAAAAAAAAAAGAAAGAAAAAAAAAGATATATAGCATTTCTATCACCCCAAAAATGTGGTGCCCCCTTGCCCTGCCCTGCCCCCTGCCAGGCTCTGATGACCACTGATCTGATTTCTGTCCTTGCAGCTTTGCCATGTCCAGGAGAGTGGATCTTGCAGTGTGCGCCTGTGTGTCTGGCTTCTTTGAAGGTCTGTTTCTTGTTCTTGCAGTCCTTGGCAGTGTTGACCTCCTTCCCAGACCCACAGACTTTAAGCAAAGTTGGTTGCTATTGCCTGGGTGTAGTGCATGCCTAGAAAGGGGAGGATGGGCTGGATTCATATTTTGATGGGATGACACATTGGCTAAAGAACCAGGGCAGGAGTTCAGAACAAGAGTTTAGGAACTCTCAGAAATGGCTCTCAAATTTAGACTTTATTGTGTAAGTAATGGAAAGAGATTTAGATTGAAGTGTTAGACACCGCCCTCCAGACCCCTAGGGGACCCTGGGGCCTGCCTCATTGGTAGGAAAGCCTGTCTCCAAAGAGAAAAGTTGTTGGCCAGGTCCCCTCCACACCTGGGGCTCCGAGAGTGAGGGAATGGGAAAATGTCTGCATCGGAGTTTTCTTTGTTTTCCTGCATTTTCTGCTTTTCCCCCATTTAACTTTTTTCTGTTTGCTTTCCTGGATCTCTGCCTTTCATGATAGAGGCTTTTCTCCAATGTCTAGTACCCAAAAGGCATGTGCCTGAGGGGCTTGTCTGAGCAACCCCCAAAGGTGATGTCGTGGTGCCCAAAGATTAATAAGCACATTTCCACTGAGTACTCCCTGGTCAGCAGGGTCTCACTGTGGCTTGGCTGGCATCTGTGCTTGGGTCCCCAGGCACTACGGTCTCAGCTTCGTTTTATTGAGTGGCTGTCCACTGTCTGCCTCGCAAATGCTGCTGGCTGCTCCTCTGCTTGGTCTCCTCTCTCACTCTCTTTGTCCTTGTGGATTTACACCTTTTTTATTCTTTTATGATCATTTTAAATGGATTTGGATGGGAAATCATTTTTAAACTGGAAGCCCAACCATAACTGTGATATTTTATTTATTTTCTTTAAGATATTCTAGAGCCAAAAAAAAAAAAAGTAGTGAAGAAAGAAGTTGTGACAATATGTGCTTAGCACCCTTTGGAGAGGCTTCTTTACATAGGGAAGCAGGGAGGTGGGAACTAACTGGAAGGAGATGCTGGGCAAGGGGCATGAAGGTGTCTTTTAAAAATCAAAGACACATGAAAGATTCCATTTCTATGCTGACATAATGATCCAGGAGGCAGGGAGAAACTGGTCATGCAGGAAAGGGGGATACCTGCAAGAACAAGTCATTGGAAAGGCCAGAGGATGGCCCAAGTGGAGAAGTTAGTCACTGTTCATGTAACAGAAGAAAAGAAGGCAAGGCAGGTCCAGGCCAATGGTAGGAAAATCTGATGGCCTCTGTTTTCCCAAAGAAGTTTGAGGTTAAGGTCATCAGATCCGAGTAAGTGGGGGGATGGGTATGGGAAGGTTGAAGAAAGAAAATATAGGATATCGCCTCTTAGAGAAATGGAATGGAATTGCAGGGCAGCATTCAGAATCCCTTTGCATCTTGTGATCATGAATATAAAATGAAACCAGGCCAGGTGAGATGGTTCACGCCTATAATCTTAGCACTCTGGGAGGCAGAGGCTGGAGAATCGCTTGAGCTCAGGAGTTCGAGACCAGCCTGAGCAAGAAACGAGACCCCGTCTCTACTAAAAATAGCAAAATTACCCGGACGAGGTGATGTGCACCTGTAGTCCCAGCTACTGGGGAGGCTGAGGCAGGAGGATCACTTGAGCCCAGGAGTTTGAGGTTGCTGTGAGCTACGATGACACCATGGCACACACTCTACTCAGGGCAACAATGGAGTGAGACTCTGTCTCAAAAAAATAAATAAATAAATAAATAATAAAAATAAAATGAAACCAGTCAACTTAGTTGTGTGATCACCGCCCCCCCCCCCCAGCAGTTGGGTGCATACAAGTAGAAGGCAGGTATTGGACGCATCCAGGCTTGGGTTTTGCCAGGTATGAAAGGTGGATCATCCAAATTGGATCATTCTTGTCATAGCCAGCGAAATCAGAGTCGAGAAGCCAGGGGGAAAAAGTGCTCAGGCCACGTGGCATCTGCTCCAAGAATTGAATTTTCTACAAGCCCAGCTGCTGAAACAGCCTGCTGTAACCCTAAAACCAATTTTACCTAGTAGCTGCTGAAATGACCGGTCCTGACTTTGACTAGTTTCACCTATTACTCGTCACTCGCTACTCGCTATCAGAGCTTGCCAACTCCTAAAAGCTTCTCTAGTACCAATGAGCTTTCTTTCAAAACAATAGGTAACCTTTCTCTTTCTAATAAAACCCTCAGCCTTTTCTTTGTTCTTCAGATGTACCCAAGACCACCCAGTGTGTGTGAATTGCACTTCCGTGATTCCCAAATAAAATGTTAAATATGGAAATTCATCTGTATATTTTTATTTTGACTTGAACCCTGGGTGAATAGGAAAGAGGAAAAAAGGGATATTTCCAAGGGAGGGAAATCAGATCATTTCTCCCCCCTCGCACACAGAGGTGCCATCCCAGACCTTGGGCTGATCAATAGCTCCCAGGGCCCTGTATAACCCAAGGTTAAAGGGGCCTCTTGTAAATAAGCGAGGTACCACATGACAGCTGGTGCACAAAACTGCCCACGCCTGAGAAATGCAGGGGAAAACATCAAAGAAGGAAACAGTTGAAAGGTGCTTCCAAAAAGCTGAAGTGGGGGTTATTGCCCTTGAGCTGAGAGGGCTGACCTGGCAAACAAAGGAGCTCCTGGCAGGGGGTGGGTGGGTGGTGGTAGGCTGGGAGCTCTGAATCCATTTCTGTATCTCTAATCTACGGATGTGCAAAGGCTCTTCCTTCATATCTACCCACCTCTGAATCCATGTGTGTAAAAATTATTTCAATTCTGACTTTTTTTTTTTGAGACAGGGTATCTCGCTCTGTCACCCAGACTGGAGTGCAGTGGTGTCATCACAGCTCACAGCAATCTCAAACTCCTGGGCTCAAGTGATCCTCCTGCCTCAGCCTCCCCGGTAGCTGGGACTATAGGTGTGCACCACCAAGCCTGGCTAATTTTTCTATTTTTTGTAGAGATGGGATTAATTCTGACTTTAACTATTGGTCTTCTTTTATTTAGTCTTAGTGATTTTTAACACAACAATAAATTTTATAAGGTTTTAATGACCTTCATATATGATTACCTTTTCATAGATCTCTTGTAGTACCTCCTGAATTTTATCCTCTTTGATTTATGTGCTTTGTTATAAACTATTTTTAATGTGGATCTTTGTGCAGCAAATGTTCTGAAGGCTTGTGTGCCTTAGAATACTTTTACCATGACTTCACATTTAAATGACAATCTGGCTGGATACAAAATTGTAGGTTCTAAGATCTTTTTCTTCATTACTTTGAAAACACTACTCCATTGTCTTCTTGGAGCCAGCATTGATGTTCAAAAATCTAATGTCGATAGGCTTCTCGGTCTTTTGTTCATGATCTGTTCTTTCTCTCTGGAAATTTTTAGAATGTTCTCTTTGTCTCTGATATTCTTAAATTTCCCCAAACTGTTTCTAGGTGTAAGTTTTTCCTTTTCTCTCCTCTTTGACATTTTCTGTCTTCCAAAAAACTTTTTTAAGAGTGCAATGTTTTTTATTCACTGATAAACTAAAAGCTCATTTTTCCATGTTTCTTTCTCGAATATGCTTCATTTGTTTTATTAGTAAGCAGAGCCCTGTAAGGAAAGCCTTCACCTGGTCCTCAGACTCTGATTCATCTTCATCTTGACTAATCTGGAAGTAACAAAGCTGGTAAATCTCCTTATCAAGATGCAACCACCTGAAGCCAATCACAAAGATTGTTCCTCTTAAGGTATTTTTTGGTAAGGTATTTCAAGTACCTTTTAGAGAACTGTTTCTCAGAAACAACTGTGATTTTATTCTTGCAGTGTTCAATGTGAACATTCCCAAGAGTTCCAGTTTTTCCATTGACTTTAACCTTTTCCTGTACAAACTGCTCAAAATTTCCAGAATCAAAATTCCACCTTCTACTGGATGAGTAAGGTCCAAATGAAACTTCTGGGTTGACCTCTGAGGCTTCTTGTCCTTCTGAGGGGCCATCTTGAAAGCGAGCTGTGTAATCAGAGAGCAAAAAAATTTTTTTAGATGAGAATTTGTACACAGATCTTGTGTTCACATTTCATCTCTTTTTCTAATTCTGAGAAACTTACCTCCATTATTTTTTTTTTAAGGCTAGTACAGTGAAGCAGTGGGAGTGGAGAAGGAACAAAGGAATCTGTAACTGGTTGTGATCAGTTAGTTGTAAACACCCCTGCACTTGGACCAGCCTATCCGTTATTTTTTAAATATTTCCTCCTCTCCATTTTTATCTCTGTCTTTCCAGAACTCCTTTATTCTGTTTTTCTTTTTTTTTTTTTCTCAGACAACATGCTGCTGATATTTCCAGAACTCCTATCGCTTCTTTCTTCCTTCATATCTCTTAACTTGGACTGCAGGTGCATGCCACCGCACCCAGCATTTCCTACTTCCTTTTCTGGAATTTCTGTAATTCCAGTACACTGATTCATTCCTGAGCTCTATCCGTTCTGCTGTTTATTCAATCATTTGTATTCTTTAGTACAACTATACTAATATATTTTCAAGTTAGCATTTTTGTTGGTTCTTTTTGGTGTTTTCGTGTTTGTTTCATAGTTCTAATATCTTCCTTGTGTCTTTTCACATGTTTATTAGGCTAATTTAAAATTCTTATTCTGAAGATAATACAGTGTACGGTTTTTCTTTTGTGGTGTGGGCACAGATGGCTCACGTCTCTCATGCCAACACTTTGGGAGACCAGGTAGGAGGATTGCTTGATGTCAGGAGTTTGAGACCAGCCTGGGCAAAATAGGGAGACCCTTGCCTCTAAAAAATTTTTTATTAAAAGCCAGGCATGGTGGCTTGAGAGACTAAGGCAGGAGGATCACCTGAGCCCAGGAGTTAGAGGCTGCAGTGAGCTATGATCACACCACTACACTCCAGCCTAGGCAACAGAGTGAGACCCCTGACTCTAAAAAAAAATTAAAATTAAAAAATAGATTTTTTTGGAAGTGGTGATGCTCTTGAAATATCTTGTAATTGTGGCCTTGAAATTTATTTCCCCCAGGAGGTATTTTCTGTTTGGTCAGGCAGGCCCCCATAAGGTCAGGGAGTGGGGGGATACATGAGCTCTAGAGACCGGCTCCAAAAAACACAGCTGATCACACCTCACTCCATGAAACAACTCTTCAAGTCAGGTTTTCACACTTTGCTCTCCATACCTCTCTGCTTAGGAGGATTCACCCCTTAAAATGTCACTCCCAGGCCTGGGTGTTTGAAAGGGGAGGGATGAGAAGGCAACTGCTGGAGTCAATCAGTCTCCATCTGTTTTTCTCAGCATCTCACAAACACAGCATGTCTGGGCCTCCCTGATTTGCCTGTGAGCATGCCCAGAGCGAGAGATCTGAGTCATTGCAGATGCAGCCCGTACTGTTTGTTCCAAAGCAATGGTGCAGAACCCCCACTGCTCCATTTTATCTTCCCGATTCAAAACAGCACACCTCTCCCCAGCATCCCAAGAGATGTTTTTACACCTTTCCCTGCTGGAAAGGCCGGCAGCTGTGCTAATTCAGCGTCTTGTTTGGCTCTGATGTGGCATTGTATTTATCATGCCACATTGCACGTGTCTGTTGACGTGCCTATCTCCCTCCGTGACTGAGCACATTTGCCTGAGTAGCCTGAGCACTTTGCACAGGGTGAGAAAGACCAATTTTATTTCTGCAAATAGGTTTTAGGGTAAGGCTTAGAAGAACATACTCATTTACTCAGTAGGTATTTTGGACCCAGACTCTGACCAGGAGCTCACTCCCCACACAGAGCCCTTTGACCCCACCTTTCCAGAATGGAAGGGGCGATAGTGGCCTGTTTGTGGGTGTACCCAAAGCATGAGCCACAGAAAGTGTGCGTCTCTACCTCCTCCCCTCACATTCTGTGGTTTGGGGTCACCCAAGAGAGCCTGCTCAGTGTCATATTTACTTTGTGGGGTGTCTTCAGGCACTGCCCCTTATTTCATTATAAATTTCCATATTAGAAGATCTGTTTCAGGCCCTGCTCACCTGAGCCCAGGGGACACAGCTTGGGGCCACACTGTGTTGCTCTGGCCTGAGATACAAGTGGAGGGGACAAAGCTGAAAGTGAAACAAGTGAATTATCTTAGGTGCATGAAGTCAGTCTGCAGAGGAGCAGCCCCTTAGAGGAAATCAGTGCATTACTGGAAGCTTTTGAACAGCCCCAACCTGAGTGCTTGTGGTTTTGCATAAAGAGAACAGACTTGCAGAGGCATCAGCTGCACAGCAGGCAGCTGAGGCCCCGGGGCCTTGAGGAGGAAGAGACATGCTGCTATCCAGGCTTCTCCAGACTCTTCTAGCACCCACTTTTGCCCCTTCAACCTCTCCCTCCTTGTCTCTGGAGGTCCCTATTTTTCTAAGCTCCCCTGGCGGTGTCCTTGGCTGGCTCTGTGCCTTCTCCCTTCTCAAGGTCTTGGCTGAGTGGGGGCAGGAGCTGTATTATGCCAGTAAACCCTGCCAGGCTGCTGCCAGGAAGAGCCCAGTGGGAGGGAGAGGAGTGGTCAATCTGAAAGGCAATCGAAATTTCCGTATCAAAGTGTTGGCAGCAAAAGAAGAGCAGGCTACTTCAGCTTCCAAAGGAGATTCCGCTCAGGCCTGTAGCTCACAAACAGAACTTTCACTGGGCTGTTCAGGGGGTCAGTGCGTGTTGGAGGCCAGCGGCTAATCCACAAGTGGGGGTGGGGACCCTGGGTCTGCGGAAAGGCTGCTTGGCACTTGGGGAGATGGAGCGAGGCCTTTGGCACACAAGCCCTGAAGGCCCTTTCCCCGCTTGAGCTGGATGCAACAGTCAGTATTTTCCATTCTGACTCAGGGTGAACTGAGCGGTTCTGGAAATCGGGAGCATTCCCAACATTCCTCCAGCCTGGTTTTTGGGAGGCCTGGGCTGCACACTGAAGGGGTCCAAGGGGCTGTGCCCAGCAGAGCCAGCTGGGGCCAGAATTTCCTCAGCACCCTTGCAGCAACCAGTTCATACCTGTCGCTACAGCAGGATGGTGCAAGACTGGTGGATGCTGCACTGCTGCTGAGGTTCACCTTTCTTCAGGCACCTTTGCATTCCAGCTCTTCACCTGGTGCCTAGACCCGTCCTCCAGTTCCAGGAGCAAGAAGAATGATGGGTGCAACTCAGGGATGACTCAAGGAGCTAGCAAACGACACCAAATTGTAGAAATACACACTGGTATGGATGGGAAACAGTGTAAAAAGATGGGGTTGTGTCTTAAGGATCCTGGAAAACTGCCTGAAAGTCCCATAATAATGGGGAAATTCCTGAAATTTTAAAATTCAACCACTAAAAAAAATTGCATATCTGCAGCAAAGGGTTAATGTTCTTGATATATAATGAGCTCTTCCAAATCAATAAGTAAAAGACAAGTGAACA
>JAQIFY010005164.1:0-11246 GCA_028533085.1 Varecia variegata | reverse complement strand
TTTGCCAAATATAAAGTAGGGGTTTTCACCTGTGGCTTGACTGGTACCTCATTTTTATTGATTGCAGCTTACATAAATTGCTCTCTGTAGTTAAATATCTTAAGTTAGCTGTATTGGTTAGAGTTCTCCAGGGAAATAGAACCAATAGGTAGATATTAATCTATAGAGAGAGAGATTATGAGGAATTGGCTCATGTGATAATGGAGGCTGAGAAATCTCACAGCTCTGCTGTCTGTAAGCTGGAAATGAAGGAGAACTGGTGGTGTGATTCCAGTCTGAGTCTGAAGGCCTGAGACCCAGGGGAGCCAATGGTTTAAATCCCAGTCCAAGGGCAGGAGAAGACCAATGTCCCAGCTCAAGCAGGCAAGCAGGAAGGGAACGAATCCTCCCTTCTGCCTTATTTTATCCACTATGGCCCAGTCAAGCTGACACATAAAATGAACCATCACAGTGTCTAATTCTTCACCTCTTCCTCATTTCCCTCTGTCTTTCTCCTGAATATTGATCCTCTTTCTCGTTTTACTCACTCCTTTGCGTTAGGCACTTAGAACTGTCCTGTCTGAAGCCCATCCAACAGGGATGGGGAACCTGCGGCCTTAAGGCCACATGTGGCTTTCTAGGTCCTTAACTGTGGCCTTTTGACCGAATCCAAATTTTACAGAACAAAACCTTTTATTAAAAGGATTAATTAAGCACCAGAATGTAAGGGCTAAAATCTTTTTATTTTATTTTTTTAAGGAGCTCACTTATTCTTAAGGCTGCAGGTTCCCCACCCTGGGATGGCTTCAGATACCAGTTATTTGCTTATGTACTGATGACTACCAAGTCTATATCACCAGCCCAAATCTTGCCTGCCTTATTGGAGATGTCCCTGTATATGTCCTGCAGGTCCCTGAAATTCAATATGTGAAATTGGAACAAATCCAAAACTTCCTCTATGATCCCTGTTTCACTGAAGACATTAGTTATTCATCCAGTTGTTCTAGCTGGAAATCTGGGTGTTGCCCTTGTCCCTTTTCTCTTATTCTTGTTCTCTCTCATGTCTCTGTCATCTCTCTTTCTCACCTCACATCTAATCAAGTATCAAATCCAGTCATTTCAACCTCCTCAGTCACTGCTGAATCCTGTGTTTATCTTTATCTATGTAATCCCATCGTGTCTCTTCAGTAGCAGGAAACACTTTTTATTGTCTGTCTTCAGGGAGATATATTTCTCATAAATTAGATTATAGATTTGAGATGGTATTGCCTTTTTAATTTTTCCCATCCTTTTCAGTGGGTTTTCAGAGTGCTTTGCATTTAGTAGGTGTTGAGTAATTGTGTTGAATTGAAATAAAAGGATTTGAGACTGTTCAAAAAGTAGCTTAATTTTAAAAGCTTCTATATATCTTAAATCTGATAGAGAAGAGTTAAGAAATGTGTGTTATAGTAATGGAGATTTAAGAATTGGAGTAATCATTATTAAGATATTTAGGATGAGATGAGTGCCAAACAAAATATAATAATGCCACTTGGCATAGTTCAGTTAATCAGCTATTTTTATATAGACTGTCAGCTTCCAGTACTAATTGCAATGAAATATTAACAAGTTTAAAAGATCAGAAATGTACCCAATTTATTGAGCAGTGTAGTTGCTGAAGGGCTGAAGAAGAAATTAACTTTTTCATAGCTTATTTTTCTTTTCTCCTTTTGGTGGGGGGAAGTTCAAACCCCTTTATTGAAGGGAAGTGGGGCTCGGCAAACAAGCACTGAGGATGATGAGATCCACCATCCTCGGCCGGGCCAGGACCTCCCAGGCTTTGTAGTTGAGGAAAGCCATGGCTTATTTTTCTTTTTTTTTTTTTTTTTTTTATTTTCTCCACTATTGCACATCAGTGGCATTATTTTTCAATATATTAATTTTTTTTGGACCTTCACTTCTAATTCATAGAACATGAAATAGTATAATATAATCAGATATGTGCTTGTTCCCACTTTAAGAATTAGATTTTATTCATATTAACAAGTACATTTAAAATCTTCTATAGATATTCACACATTTTAAATGGAAATAAAGCATGAGGGTTAGAGGTCCTACATGGTAACTCAATTATAAGGAAGTAGAAGAAAAAATGTGAACAAAAGATGTTCAGTCACAAAGCTGTTTATGCTGACCACCAGATGGCACAGTCGCGCCTCATCAGCTGGTTGCATTGAGCAGTGGCTAATTCTTGGGATATGTGGAAAAGGAAGGATGAGGGATGCAACCATCTATTCCAAAGAATAGGATGTTCTTAAGCTGGTTCTTTGTAACCTGGAGACACCTGTTTTATATAGTAAAAACAGGCCAGCAGTCTATACTTGCTTATTTAAGTTTCTAGTTCTTTTGAATCTGGCTTTATGCTGTTATACTATCAAATAAATCCACGTTGTTCATTATCCCTCTTGTAATTTCTTTCATAAATTTAACTCTTTTTAAATATGCAAGTCAACAAAATACTAATAACATGAGAAAACTGAACACAAAACATTATGATATTATGAAATATGAAGATATACTTTGGGTTTTTTGCGGGGGTGGGGACAGTCTTTCTCTATTGCCTGGGCTAGAGTGCAGTAGCATCATAATAGCTCACTACAACCTCAAACTCCTGGGCTCAAGTGATATCCTCCTGCCTCAGCCTTTTGAGTAGCTGGGACTATAGGCACGCGCCACCAAACTTGGCTAATTTTTAAAACTTTTTTATAGGGTTGAGGTCTCGCTGTTGCCCAGGCTGGTCTCAAACTCCTGGCCTCAAGCGTTCATCCCACCTTGGCCTCCCCAAGTGCTAGTATTACAGGTGTGAGGCACTGTGTCCGGCCCACTTTGGATTTTTTTAGTGAATGATGCTACTGAAATCATACACTTTTAAAAATTCATTGGTAGCTATTAAATGACTGATATAAATAACAAGATATGAGCAAAATGAGAAATACCTTTAGTAATATGAGAATAGTGACTGAATAAAGGTAAAGGAGATGATGCATTTTCTTTGACGGCTTTGAAACGAAAATTTTGTTGTTTTTCTCAGGTATATAAATAGTATATGAGAAAGTTTTTTGTCACAGTTCACATGCATTTGAAAAATATATATAGTTTTAGAACCAGAGGACTGAACTATAGTTGAGTTGTGATGTTTTTAGTACATGTTAATGGCTGTGACTTGACACTTACCTATTAATAGTAATGAAGGCTTGGTATAGAGAACCTAGATTAAAGAGGAATTCTCAAAATGATGAATTATGAACTATCTTGGTACTTTGAGAAAGTATTTCATTTAGGTTGTGTGCCACCTCAGGCCTTTTGTGGGTTGATGCAGAATGTAAATAAATATTCAGATTTTAGAGCTGTAGGACAGAATGGACAAAGAATAAGTTTTGCAGACAAGAACAGTTCAGGGAAGCTGAGCTGTGTGTTAAATACCTAAAACAGAGGAGGAATTCTTCGGGGCAGAGTCCAGGGGCATTGGGATTCCTATGGTCCCAAAGGGCTGTTTAAAACTTAAGCCTGGGCCAGGCGCGGTGGCTCATGCCTATAATCCTAGCACTCTAGGAGGCCGAGGCGGGAGGATCGCTTGAGGTCAGGAGTTCGAGACCAGCCTGAGCAAGAGCGAGATCCTGGCTCTACCAAAAATAGAAAAATTAGCCAGGCATCGTGGTGCACACCTATAGTCTCAGCAGCTCCGGAGGCTGAGGCAGGGGGATCGATCGCCTGAGCCCAGGAGTTTGAGGTTGCTGTGAGCTAGGCTGACGCCACGACACTCTAGCCTGGGCGACAAAGCGAGACTGTGTCTCAAAAAAAAAAACAACAACAACAACAAAAAAAAACGAAAAACCAACAACAACAACAAAAACCTTAAGCCTGGGGAAGATGTGAAAGACAGACAAGAAAAGTCCCTCTCTGTTTTTCCAAGTACCAAAGGAACTGAAAGAAATAAATTGGTTGTGACCTGGGGCTGGGACTATAGGAACTGTATCAAAAACTCAAGAGGCTTTGTTTCTAGAGAAGAATCCTTTCTTCTATTTGTGGGCTTTAGTAAATATTGAAATGAGAATTTAACTGGAGCTATAGTTTTAACACAACATAATATATAATATTTGATTATCAGAACTTTGGGTTGGCATTTTAGAAGTTGACAACTTTTGTCTTCCTGAGATTAGTGGCCTAATGAAACCAAAAGGACTTGAACAACTTCACTTAATATTAATAAACAGTTTGCTTGCTAACCATGGAGTAAAAGAAAAATGCAGAAAAAAATTAAATAACATATATTCGGTCATGGGAGCAAATTTTTGTTTTGTTTTTTGAGACAGAGTCTCGCTTTGTCACCGTGGATAGAGTGCAGTGGCGTCATCATTGCTCACTGCAAAACCTCAAACTTCTAGGCTCAAGTGATCATCTTGCCTCAGCCTCCCAAGTAGCTGGGACTACAAGCTCTTGCCATGAGGCCTGGCTTATTTTTCTATTTTTGGGAAAGACGGGGTCTTGCTCTTGCTCAAGCTGGTCTCAAAACTCCTGAGCTCAAGCAATCTTCCTGCCTCGGCCTCCCACAGTGCTAGGATTACAGGCGTGAGCCACGGTACTCGGCTGGGATCAATTCTTTATTTTCAGATTTGATCTTTGTTTTCAAATACTCTAAAGAAATGAGATTAAAAAGGCACCAAACATTGAGTTTATTTTTGAGGCATCACCCTACTTGCCCTCCAGTAATAGCTACTATGATTTTACAATCAAACTGGTCATTTTGTTTTCCTGAGAAAGTCTTTGTCTTCAGTTCTTTTCATTTCTCCTTAAGGTCAATCTAAACCTTGTTTGAACTTTGTTCTATTGATTATTAACTCTTCCTTGCTTTTGCCTTTGACATGCATGTTTTAAACATTGCCAATTGCCTTTCACTTTAAATTTCTTGGATGCTGGTTGGCTGAAATTTTACCAAATATCCCATGTGACTCAGGGATAGTAGAGAAAACATGTTTCATTCCCATTGCATTTTGTAGTGTAAAGTTAAAAGATCAGAGTAGAATATGAATCAGAAAGGAATTCTTAATTTAAATGACAAAATGAAAAATGAAGCCTACATATAAGAAAGATACAGCAGTGTAGGTTTAGCTTTACTGTCTTTTCATAAGTAAAAGGAACCTTAAAATATTAGAAAAGAAATATCAATGAGATACTGCATTTCCTATGAACCACTTTAACAGAGCATACCTGTAATAAATGAAAAAAGGGGGCAGGAAGTAAAGAAACTCAGTTGTAGTAAGGCTAATGATACAGGTCCGGAATAAAGTCCTTCCAGTGGCAAGACTTGTAGTGAGCACTTTGCCTCATCCTATTTGGGATGGGGGGAGTGGGAGTGAGTTGTCACACTCTCATCAAAAGCAGGATATTCATTTTAGAAACCAAGGAATCAGAGAGATGACAGATTGGCTTCTTATGTGCCCCAGTGAGGAGGCACTATTTTATCTAGAGGCCTTTTTTGGTTTAGTCTCACATCATAAAACTGGTTTCTATTGTTTAAGTATTGAAAGAGTTATAAATAATATGCTTTTATTTATGGTATAATATACCTATAGCACATTTGTTTTATATTTATATGATTTTATATTTGCATAATGATTGTATATTTGAAGTTTATAATATATAATGATTTATGGTGTATTACGCTTGTTTTGAGAAAATCTGGTAAAATAAAGTCCTATAGGTATAGAATTTTGGGGATTGAATGTCTCTATTAACCTATAAATTTTACTTCTGAAGAAATTTGAGGCATTTATAGAAAATATATGTGTCTACATCTACTTTCCAAAGTGCATGGTTATCTTCCTGGGATTGCTTCTAATTTTCACTGACTTTGGCTCTTTCTGTTCTTCTTGAAACAGTGATCACATGGAAAATGTGTATGGTTATTTAATGAAGTACACCAACCTTGTCACTGGGTGGCAGTACAGGTAAGTGTGATTATGCCACATCTATCTCTCCTAAGAGATCAGAAAACCAGGGCTGATAATTTTATATTCTGATACTACTGTAGACAAATATGGCTGGGAAACCTTTTAGAGAAGTATTTACCACATTTTCTAAAACTTTGGTGCTTTTGTTCTTAGAGGGTGGGAAGAGTTGAGATCTGTCCAAGTGGCAGCCTCTAACTGCCTCAGACGTTACCCTGAGGATTAAAATCACTTGTTCACCTACCTTGGGTGTTTTATATTTGCAGAGGTTGGGCTCATAGGGGAAGAGAAATAGGGGTTTGGAGACAGCAAACACATCTGTGTCAAGTGCCTGTTTTGTGCCAGATTCCTAGTTTCTCTGGGATCTTGGAGAGGTTAAATAATCAGCCCGAGGTCACACAAGCAGTCAGTAAGCAGGAAAACCAGCTATCTCAAATACTTTGTGGAATTGGTAGTTGCAGGACAGGGGTAGTAAACTTTATTTTTTTATTGTGGTAAACTATACATAACATAAAATTTACCATTTTAACCGTTTCTAACTGTACAGTTCAGTGGCTTCGAATACATTTTTACATTTTTATACAACGATCCCCACCATCCATCTCTAGAACTTTTTCTATTTTCTCAAACTGAAACTCTGGGCCCATTATTCAGTAACTTCCTCAGCCCCTGGCAACTACTGTTTTACCCCTGTCTGTATGAATTTGACTACTCCAGGAACCTCATAAGTGGAATCATACAATATTTGTCCTTACCTGACTAGCTGATTTCACTTAGCATAGTGTCTTCAAGCAAGGTTCATCCATGTGGTAGCATGTGTCAGAATTTCCTTCCTTTTTAAGACTGAATATATATATATATATATTTATATATTTATATGTGTGTGTGTGTGTATGTGTGTGTGTATACACACACACTCCCACACACATATACACACCACATTTTGTATATGCATTCATGTCGATGGACATTTAGGTTTCTTTCACCTTTTGGCTATTGTGAATAATGCTGCTATGAATATTGGTGTATCAGTATCTGTTCGAGTCCCTGCTTTCACTTCTGTTGTGTCTATATCCAGAAGTAGAACTGTTGGATCATGTGGCAATCTTTGTTTAATTTGGGGAGCAAATTCCACACTGTTTCCCATAGCGGTTGCACCATTTTGCATTCCTGCCAGCAATATGCAAAGGCTTTAATTTCCTCACATCCTCGCTAACATTTGTAATTTTCTGTTTGTTTTTTTTCTTTTATTATTATTTGTGTTTTCTTTTGGTTTTGAGACGAGGTCTTGCTCTGTCACCCAGGCTAGAGTGCAGTGGCATCATCTTAGCTCACTGCAACCTCAAACTCCTGGGCTCAAACAATCCTTCTGCCTCAGCTTCCTAAGTACCTGGGACTACAGGTGTGCACCACCACGCCTGGCTAATTTTTTCTATTTTTTTGTAGAGATGGGGTTACACCCTTGCTCAGGCTAGTCTGGATCTCTGGGCCTCAAGTAATACTCCCTCCTTGGACACCCAAAGTGTTAGAATTACAGGCATAAGCCACCATGCCTGGCCTGCTTTTATTGTTATTTTTAATTGACACATAATAATTGTACATATTTATGGAGTACAATGCAATGTGATATTTTGATACATATATATAATGTATAATGTTAAAAAATCAGGGTAATTAGCATATCTATCACTTCAAATGATAAATATCAATCATTTCTTTGTATTGAGAACATTCAAAATCTCCCCCCCCCATCTTTTTTTTTTGAGACAGGGTCTTGCTCTGTCATCCAGAGGGTGGAGTGCAATGGTGTGATCATAGCTCATTACTACCTCTAACTCTAACTCCTGGGCTCAAAGGATCCTCCTGCCTCAGCCTCCCGAATAGCTAGGAGTACACATACATGCTACTGTACCCAGCTAATTTTTAAATTTTTTTGTAGAAATGAGGTTTTGCTGTGTTGCCCAGGCTGGTCTCAAACTCCTGGCCTCAAGCAATCCTCCTGCCTTGGTCTCCCACAGTGCTGGGGGTGTACAGGCATGAGCCACCACACTTGGCCTTTTGGTTTTGTTTTAATAATGGCCATGCTAATGGTTGTGAAGTTGTATCTCTTTGTGGTTTTTTTTCTTTGTGGTTTATAAACTTTTTTTTGAAAATGATAAAACTAGAATTTAAACCCAAATAATTCTGACTCCAAAGTCTATGTTTATAGACAAAATTATGTTTGCAAAGTCTATGTATGTTATATCTTGCTGTTTTTAGTTCACATGTTATTTGGAGACTTCTACTTTTGGCCATGATGGAATACAGGAGCTGGATTTGCCTTCCTACCATAAACAACTAGAAAACGGGACATAATATATGAAAGAATGATTTTCAGACACTTTAAAGAATAGTAGAAGCACTAAGGGAAAATGTGATTTTTTTAAAAAGAGAAGGTGATTTGGGCCATGGTTAGTTTAAAGTAACTTCGGGGAATTTGAATAGGGATGATAGTGCAGGCAAGTTGCAGGTCATATGAAGAGGTCAGAGCTGGATATGAAAACTGAGAAAGGAATCATTCCTGTTGAAGTGAAAAGGGCACTTCTCTAGGGGTCTCATTTTTTACTAAAAAAAAGCAGTGTCAAGGGAACCTTTTCATTTTGCATTTTTTCACCTCAGTTTTTATGTCAGTTTTTGAAGACTTGTACATTCAAATGATATACAGAATTTTTTTTTTTTTTTTTTTTTTTGAGACAGAGTCTCACTCTGTTGCCTGGGCTAGAGTGCCATGGCATCAGCCTAGCTCACAGCAACCTCAAACTCCTGGGCTCAAGCTATCCTCCTGCCTCAGCCTCCCGAGTACTTGGGACTACAGGTGTGCCATGATGCCCGGCTAATATTTTCTATATATTTTTCGTTATCCAGCTAATTTCTTTCTATTTTTAGTAGAGACGGATCTCGCTCTTGCTCAGGCTGGTCTTGAACTCTTGAGCTCAAATGATCCGCCCACCTCCGCCTCCCAAAGTGCTAGGATTATAGGCGTGAGCCACCCCGCTTGGCCTGTTCTCTTTCTTAAAACTTTCATTCATATAATGTTATTGAATATTATTGAGAAAGTCTCACAAGTAGAATAGAAAAAGAAAACCCCAAAAGAGAACCAAGCATCTAAGACTTAGTATCCCAGCCTGGGCAATACAGCAAGACCCAGTCTCTAAAAAAGTAAAATATATTAGCTGGGCATGGAGGTGCATGCCTGTAGTCCCAGCCACTCAGGAGGCTGAGGTGGGAGGATCTCTTGAGCCCAGGACTTCAGGGCTGAAAGGAGCAATGATCATGCCACTGCACTCCAGCCTGGGTGACAGAATGAGACCCTGTCTCAAAAAAAAAAAAAAAAAAAAAAAAGACTAAGTATTATGTTTAGACAGCATTTCAGATCAGTAGCAATGTGAGACTGTGGGAAGAATGGGAAGATGTTTGTATTATTGCATGAGGGAGGCTATAAAAAGATTCATTGAGCCACTGGTTGCCTGGGGAGTTAGCAGATCCAAGAGAATACTGTCTCTGCTGACTTGTTTCAAGAAGCCAGTTTTATTAATAGCACCAAAAAGTGTGGGGATGATGACAACCCATCCCTTTTTGCAACCGAGAATACAAAATGCATTACCAACTTGCCCCATCAGAGAAGTCTCAGCTTGTTAGCTCAACTGCTGTAGGCCCACCTTAGAAAAAACTTCATTTTCTATTTTCTGTCAACCTGGCTGGAGGTCTTGTGGCACAGCAGAGATACACTGGGTCCTCAACATGGAACATGTAGATTGAATGATGAGGGGGAACAGAAAGGTTAAGAACAAGTTGAAGAGCCCTAGGCCTGTTAGCTTAATCTCTTAGGCTCACCTGGCCACTTTTGTCCAGGTGCTGCCAATGAAGCTTAACTAACAGAAGCACTTCATCTGTGCATCAAGACAGTTTCCCTGCAATCCATTTCTGTTTTGACTAAGGGCAACTTAGAGTAGTTTGGAGAAATCTGGCATGGATATACTTTATAAAGAATTGTTGAGCTGTGCTCATACCTGTACTTTCAATTACTTGGGAGGCTGAGGTGGGAGGTTCACTAAAGCCCAGGACTTGGAGGCTGCAATGAGCTATAATTGTGCCACTGCACTCCAGCCTGGATGACAGAGGGAGATGCTGTCTCTAAAAAGAAAAACGAAAAGGAAAGAATTGCTTGCTCTGGAATGTAGTGCCTTAGGAAACTGCACAAGACCCTCTCCTGGACCTACTTCCTTCCACTTTGAACTCTAATTCCTGAAGGTGAGATTGTTTCCTGTGGGCTTAGGAATTCTATGCACACTGAGCATTAAAGCCCTGGGATGGTCAGAACAAAGTTCATAGTTGCCTTTCCATCCAAAATTGCCACTAAAGTTTGTTTTTGTCATCATGATATATATTTCCAAGTCAGAATATTTTTTAGATTAAAGTTGCATTTGATGATACTTCATTAAAGGTGCAGGTTGTCCCGAAGATTACCTATTTCCCCAAACTGCCAGTCTTTCTTATTTTGAAATTGCAAAAAAAAAAAAAAAAAAAAAATTAAAACAATTATGTTAATCTTAACAAAATTTTCTTTTAACAACTTAGGTGAATTTTCTGCTTGTAAAAATTTATGCTGAATCTTAAGTTTCTCTGTCATACCTACCCTTTGTTTCTTCATTTCTTTAGCTTATTGGTTAGGCCAACTTATGGGTAAAATAGCTTTGTTGTTTCCTTATTATGTGAATTCTTTCTCTATCCCTAATGTACATGTCTTGTAAAATATCTCTACTTATAAGATATCCGGAGAGAACATTTGGATTAATCCATGTGTAATGAAAGACAGCCCAAAGTGCTATATTATTGCTAGTGGGTCTGTAGCATCATCTTAGTGGTGGAAAGATGATCAGTTATTGGCTCCTTTCTATAATTTTACCAATCTCTTTTCAGCATTAGTATATATGCTTTCTA
Source organism: Varecia variegata (assembly GCA_028533085.1). NCBI lineage: Eukaryota > Metazoa > Chordata > Mammalia > Primates > Lemuridae > Varecia > Varecia variegata. Next base: position 300 of record JAQIFY010005164.1, on the reverse strand, counting down.
TATATCTAGGTGAGTGCTTCCCATGTTGTAAATTTGAGGTAATGCTTGTGTGATAAGAAATATATATTCATAGCAAACTTGAGATTTCCAAACATGTTGTACTTATAAATTACTGAATTAACTACCTTTAAGAGAAGACACTAGTTATTTTCCTTATCCTGTTTGAAATGAATTGTACTTATTACTTGGAACAGTGGAAAGAGATTTCTTTCTTTCATTCCTTCATTTATTAATACCTTTATTGAGATAGAATTCACATAGCATACAATTCACCCATTTAAAGAGTACAACTCGGCCGGG
>JAQIFY010005163.1:0-11246 GCA_028533085.1 Varecia variegata | reverse complement strand
CGACATGTGGTCGAGCGTTGTCTTACAAGAGGATTGGCCTGTCTCTACTGACCGATCTCGGCTGCTTAATCACAAACATCCTCGTCATTTCATCCAGTTGGTTGCAGTAGACACCTGCTGTAATCTGTTGACCAGATTTCCTGAAGCTATGGTGGATAGTATCAGCACTGGACCAAACAGGCACCATTAGCTTTTTGTCATGAATATTCAGTTTTGAACTGTGTTTCGGCACTTCATCTTTATCCAACCATTGTACTGAATGCTTGCAATTGTCAAAAAGAATCTATTTTTCATCACACATAAGAGTGTGCTGAAAAATATGGTGTAGAAATGGTCCGCTTTTATGTCGTGACAGCAAAGAAAGGCAAGCTTCGAGACAATTTCTCTTTTGATGCTTGTTTAATTCATGTGGAACCCATCTATCCAGCTTCTTTACCTTGCTGATTTGTTTCAAATGGTCCAATATTGTTGGAATAGTAACATCAAACCTTGCTGCTAATTCACACTGAGGTTGAGATGGATTTGCTTCCACTACAGCTTTCAGCTCATCATTATCCACCTTGGTCTCAGGTCTCTCATGTGGCTCATTTTCAAGATTAAAATCACCAGAATGGAACTTTATAAACCATCAATGTATACTTTATATCCAAAAACAAACAAACAAAAAAACATTTGGCAATACTTCCCGCTCTTCCCCACAAAAAACCCAGTAAATCTTTCACTAGCCACATCCTCCTCAAACACTTTGTTGAGCTCTCTGCACTGCCTTGGTTCCAGGACTGAACTCATATTCAGAAATAACATGAATTTTTGACTTATCCATATTGTTTCACAAAAATTGCTCTAAAAAAAAAATTGGAAGATAATCACAAGCAAAACCATGCGTTTGAAAGAATGACGATGTACCTCCCAATAAAAATAAAACAAGGAGCATCAAAGTGATATGTCAGAGATATCAGCTGTCAAACTTAGTACTTAAGGAAATCGGACATTTCATACTTAACAACCTAATATATCTAATCGAAGTTTCTTGAATGTGGTTTTATTTGATTACAGCTAAATTAATGCAGCTTCCAACATGAAAAGGTTCCCCACCCATGAATATAGTTGAATAGTTATAGATATATAACTACCTACATAAGGTATGTAACTAACTATATAAGGTATGTATCTTAAAATAAATTTAAATCATAATACAAAAATAAGGCATATTATGTAAAAGAGAACAAGTACATTTTAAAAGCCAAATAGATCTGTTGGAAAGGAAAATGTAGCCACCAACTCTCAAAACTCAATAAATTAAAGAGCATATTAGACACAGCTTAAAAATAAAGAGAGAAAATATGTTAGCAAGGTTAACAGATTATCAAGGACAGAAGGAAAAGCTCCAATATTTATCTAAAAGTGGTACCAAGAGTGAGAACAGAGAGAATAGGGAAGAGAATAGGGAAGAGATGTAGTCGAAGTGACAAATGGCTGATATCATCACAAAACTCAAGAGGTTTGTGAAACTTCGCATTCAATAAATTCAAAAAGTCTTGAACATCCTAAGTAAAATTTTAAAAAATAAATAAAGACACAGTAAAAATAAATTCCCAACCAAGGCACCTGTCGGTACACTGAAGATGAAGAGAATGTGTGAAGAAACCAGAAAGAACCAAGATTAGCGTCTCTGAGTCGCCCACCTGAGCACAAAACACCTCTCCGTGCTGGGGTTACCCTCGTTCCGCTGACAGTCACCATCTCAAAGTTTCCCACCACAAGGCCTCAAAAACTCCTGGTTCCGTGACGCTGAGCTCAGCAGAGAGGCAAACTGAGTCACGCTGGTCTGCTCACAGCTGGTTTGCACCGTCTCCTACCCCCCAGTCCCCAAGGCCATGAGAGTGATAAAACCTCACTGCAGGCCTGGAAGGCAGCAACGCAGATGGGTTAGGACCGAGAATCTGACAGTCTTCCACCTGGTCTGCGGCATGTCCCACGGAGGAGACATCCCACTGGTGACTTTTCTCGGGAGGCTGCGGCCTCCGGCCAAGTCCCCCAATTCCTCCTACAGCCCTTATTTCCGTCCCCACTAGCTCTCTGCTTCCAAGCTCTGGCCCCAAATTTATGGCCATTTATTCTGAAAGGTGGTTCAGCTGCCGTTTTCTCGCACAGTCCTTTTCCACGCTGTGCCCTGGAGCAGCCGGAGGCTTCCCTTCCCCCTCCTTCGCCCAATGCCCAGTGCCCACCCAGGTCCCTCCCCAGAGGGGCTGCAGTGCTGACAGGAGTGATGACCCAGGTCAGTGACCAGGTCACTCTGCAACAGCCGTCACCGCCGGCCCCTCTCAAGACCACAACTCGCCATCACCCCTCAGTCCTCCTACGCCGAGTTGTTAAGTCCTCTGTGGTCATCACTGACCTGTGACACAACACGAGGTGAAGGACATCATCGGCTTTAATTTTATTAGACAGGAAAGAGGCACAGGGAGAACCTCTGATTTTAACAATGGTCATTTTGAAAAACTATCAATGAAGAAAAGATAATTCTAACCAAGCAGTGGACTGATTCCTCTGTTCTCTTTCTCAAACAAACATAGTATTAGAATAAACACTTTGTCAATTTGTCAATCCTTGTCCTGTCAATTTTCTTAAAGATAAGTGACCTTGGCGCTTGATGAAGCTTGTTGTGAATCTGAAGTTTAACTGTCAGTCTGAAGTGAAGGCCTCGTAGAGAAGAGAGTGGCACACACGTTTTATTTGATCCTCACAACACTCCAATGCACTTTAAAATAATTACCATTCCCATTTTGTAGATGAGAAAACAAAATTTAAGCAAAATGGTTCAAAGTCACATAGTTTATAACTGAAATAAACTATTTCTCATTTCTGACATATATTTGAAACTGGTATTTTTCTACTATAAGTTTTCAGTATCTAAAAATAGTAAATATTTACATAAAATTTTTGCCCATATATAACCACTTTGGTTAGCAGTTCTGTGACTTAAAATGTATTGTTTTAATATCTAAATTATTTTTAGGGAAAATTTATTTTACTATAAATATTGCTTTATGTTCATTAAAGTTATTTTTCCTACTTATAGAAAATGTAGACCCTATAGCAAGATTAAAGAAAAACATTGGAATCCTATGTAATCCCAACATCCAATGATAACTGCTATGAAATTTCTAGGATATACCTAAAAGAGCTAAAAGCAGAACTATCATTTGATCCAGCAATCCCATTACTGGGCATCTACCCAAAGAAACAAAAGACATTCTATAAAAAAGACATCTGCACTCAAATGTTTACAGCAGCACAATTCACAAGTGCAAAGATGTGGAAACAATCCAAGTGCCCATCAATCCATGAGTGGATTAATAAAATGTGGTATGTGTATACCATGGAGTATTACTCAGCCACAAAACACAGTGGTGATCTAGCACCTCTTGTATTATCCTGGATAGAGCTGGAACCCCTCCTACTAAGTGAAGTATCCCAAGAATGGAAAAACAAGCACCACATGTACTCACCATCAAACTGGTGTTAACTGATGAACACCTAAATGCTCATATAGTAACATTCATCGGGGGTCGGGCAGGTGGAGGGGGGAGGAGGGGATGGGTATGTTAACACCTAATGTGTGTGGTGTGCACCGTCTGGGGGATGGACATGCTTGAAGCTCTGACTCAGGCGGGGCAAAGGCAGTATATGTAACCTAAACATTTGTAGCCCCGCAATATGCTGAAATTAAAAAAAAAAAACTAAAAACAGTAAACCCATTAAAAAATTTCTAGGATACTTTCCTCCAGAATTTTTCTTTTGCTGTCTACACATTTTTTTTTTCACCACAAACTGCATACTGTATTATTATATACAATTTGACATCCTGGTATGGTTTTTTTCACTTAATTTTTGGGGGGGACAGAAATAAACTTGAGTAAGTGTTGACATTCTTTCCTCCTCACTTGCCCACCAGAACACACTAGCTTTGTTTGCTCATCTGCCTGCACCTCCCCTAACCTATATAAAATTCTGTCCTTGCCAGCTTTGTTCCTGGGCTATTGTGATGCAGAATCAAGATAATTGGAAAGAAGGAATGGAATCTGGGAATGTAGGACAGGAGACTTATATAAGAAAGAGTAAAGATTTATTTCTAAGAGGGAAAAAACGAGAAGCTATGAGGACTTCGAGAGGATCTTTGGAGAGGCTAAGAGATTGGACTTTAGGAAGTGATGAGAGATACTGAGAACATAAAAATGGAGAAAGCATATTTTAAAAAGTTTTTCTGTGGATTATATTCTGTATTGTGTGTGTATGTGTGCTTAAAGAGACCATGGGAAATTAAGTATTTAATCCTGGGCTCAAGCAATCCTTCTGCCTCAGCCTCGCAAGTAGCTGGGACTACAGGCATGCGCCACCATGCCCGGCTAATTTTTCTCTATATATTTTTAGCTGTCCATATAATTTCTTTCTATTTTTAGTAGAGACGGGGTCTCGCTCTTGCTCAGGCTGGTCTCGAACTCCTAAGCTCAAACAATCCGCCCGCCTCGGCCTCCCAGAGTGCTAGGATTACAGGCGTGAGCCACCGCGCCCGGCCAGGAAGATTCTTATGTTAATAACAAGTGCTATGAAAATTCCACCATTGGCCAGGCACAGTGGCTCATGTCTGTAATCCTAGCACTTCAGAAAGCCAAGGCAGAAGGATCCCTCGAGGCCAGGAGTGCAAGACCAGCCTGAGCAATGTAGTGAGACCCTGCCTCCCTACAAAAAATAGAAAAAATTAGCTGGGCATGGTGGTACCTTCCTGTAGCCTCAGCTACTTGGGAGGCTGAGGCAGGAGGATTGCTTGAGCTTATGCGTTTGAAGTTGCAGTGAGCTGTAAGGACGCCCCTGCACTCTACCCCAGACAATAGAGTGAGACTTTGTCTCAAAAAATAAACAAATAAGAAAATTGCATCTTTAATTTATTCATTTTATAACTGTTCCTTGAGTGACTACCCTGAGTTAGGCAATAGCTCCCCAATGACTTGGGATATGTCTGCTGGCAAAACACCCATGTCCTGTGATCTCATAGGTAAACATAAACAAACTAACACAAAAATAATGTTTTTGAATTGTGGCACATACCACAGAAGAAAAATGCAAAGCACAGGGTAAGTATAGACAGTGAGGCTTCACCCGGTGTAGACAGAGGACTGTGAAAGGGAAAGAGTGATCCTCTCGTTTTCATTTGCTAAAGGAGAAAACTGAGCTCCTCAGAGATTTCCTGACCAATAAGCAATAAAACTGAAAATATAACTAAAAACTAACTTTTATTGTCCACTTGAATTTCAGATTTGATATCGTAAGACCATGAATGGTAATTTTTGAAAATCACCAAAGATGAAGAAAAAGTATGCAATTCTCCAGAAAAATCTTATTTGCCTAAGAGAAGAATCTGAAAAAGAAGTTAAAATTAATTCTGCTATACAATGTGAGGAACCTTGGGTAACCTTCATGAGACCATTGTACTGTAAGCTGATAATTATTTTATTTACAAAGAAGCAAGATATCTTTTTCTCATGCTAATAGTTATATAGGCACTCAACAACATGCTGTTGCAAGGATATTAACTTGTACAGTGAATATCAAAGTTTTAAGTGTCTCTACACGTGCAGAATTTTAAAGAAGAGCAGGTGATTACTCCCTAATGAATAACATCAACCTACTCTGACCTACCAGGCAAACTCAATTATTTCTTAATAATAACATTAAGATTGAATAAATTAGACCTTATTTTATTCTTACAGATTCAATTTGTTCTTTATACTTTTAGAGAGATTAAAAGGAAATATTCTTTAAAATAACTTTATTCAAATTCAGTTGCTCAATAATTGCTGATGGTTCTAGAAGATTAGATGCTACCCCAAACTATTTAAAGTTGTTTAAATAACTGTAATAACAGTTTTGTCAAACCACATTGTATTTACATGCTATGACCATGCTTTAAGTATGGATTAACACAAATACTTTTAAATTAATCTAGATATGGCATTTACATTGAAAATATTCAATTTACCCCCCAGTATATAAAAGACTAGTAAAATATAGCTATAAATAACTTTTGTAGTTCATGGTAGCTTGAATATGGCAGTTTCTTTAAAACCTCTCACAACAGATTCATATATCAAAATCCCAAACAGAATTTATTATGAAGTGCTCTCATTATTTAAAACAGCTTCTGAATAATAGACCAGAGGAGTGTTTCTTTCCAATAAAATTCCCACTTAATACATCACAAGCAAAAAACAATAGTTCTTAAATTATTAAAATTCAGTTGATCCCACACATTGGAACCAGTTTTTCAAAATTGTGGAACAGATATGAAAACAATCAGGACAAATTCATTGCAATTCCAAGTGAGGGGACTGTCCACCTGCTCAGGAACAGAAAGTGGACGTCACTTCCTCAACTCTGCTTTAATATTCCTCATGTCACACATCCTCACCTGGCAGAATACAAAGGATGTCAGACACCAGACAGACAACATGAATGGCATTCCCCTGGTAGCAGAGCAAGGCAGAATGTTAAGAACAAAAAGCGTATGGAGCTAGAGGTGACTCTTCTCTCTTAAATTTAAGGAAATATATTTCGAGGTGCAAAAGGAAGCATTGATTCACTCAAAATGTGTGTGTGTGTGTGTGTGTGTGTGTGTATACACACAAATACATGTATAAATATCACGGTGTACTACTCAGTCATAAAAAGGAATGAAATACCAGCCTGAGCAAGAGCGAGACCCAGTCTCTAAAAAAATAAAAAAATTAGCCAGGCATGGTGGCAGGTACCTGTAGTCCCAGCTACTCAGAAGGCTAAGACAGGAGGATCACTTGAGCCCAGAGTGTGAGGTTGCAGTGAGCTATGATTGTGCCACTGCACTCTATCCCGGCCACCAGAGGGAGACCCTGTATATATAAACAAAGGGAATGAAATAATGTCATTTGCAGCAATGTGGGGGGAACTGGAGACCATTACCCTAAGTGAACTATCTCAGGAATGTAAAACCAAACACCATATGTTCTCACAAATAAGTGGGAGCTACTACATGGATACACAGAGGCACATGGCAGTATAAAGGACATGAAAAACCTAGAAGGGGGAGGAATGGACAGTGGGTGTAGGGTAAAAACCTGCCCACATGAACACTATATTCTGATGACGGACACACCAACACCTCTGACTTCAGCACTACACAAGATATCCATGTAACAAAAACACTTGTACCACCTTAATTAGTATTTTGAAAGAAAAAAATAAGATTGCACTGAAAGTTCTATACAGAACAATTAGAGAAGAATGGGAACTAAAAGGCATCCATACGTGAAAGGAAAGTAAATCTATTCACAGATTCCAAATCACATGATCTTAAATATAGAAAATCCCAAAGAATTCAAAAAAATTATTTGAACTATCAAACAAAAACAGATAAGTAACAGAACAACATTTCAATACACAGAAATCCATTTTATTTCTGTATTCTGGTAATCAAGAAGGTGGAAATAAAATTAAGACAAAAATTCCATTTGAATAATATCAACAAAAATAACCCACTCAGGAAAAAAATTAACAAAGGTGCAAGACCTGTATATGGAAAATTACAAAACATTGCTGAAAAAAGCTAAAGAAAACATAAACAAATGTCAAGACACTCCATGTTCATTGCCTGGAAACTTAGTATGTTTGAAGATGGCCATACTACACAGGTGATCTCAAACTCAATGCAATCCCTACAAAAATCCAAAAAGGCCTCTCGGCAGAAATGGGCAAACTGATCCTAACATTCAAATGGAATTTTAAGGGAACACAAATAACCAAAACCTTCTTGAAAAAGAAAGACAAGCTTGGAGGTTCACACTTCCCAATTTTAAATCTTAAATTTTACTACAAAGCAACAACAATAAAACAGATGATACTGGCATGAAGGTACACATATAGATCAATGAAATTGAACTGAGGGTCCTGATACAAATTCATACCTCTATGGTCAATTGATTGTGTACAAGCCCTGAGGTCCTTAAATTCCACAAGTGATGTCAGACAACTATCCACATGCATAGGAATGAAACTGTACCCTGACATCATACCACACAGAAAAATGGAACTCAAAATGGTCCACAGGCCTAAATGTAAGAGGTGAAAACATAAACCCTAGAAGAAAACATGGAGATAAACCTTCATAACATTGGGTGTAAGAATGGTTTCTTAGATCTGACACCATAAGCACAGCCAGTAAAGAAAAATTTCCTCAAAATTAAAAACTTTTGGAAATCCAAAGACACCACCAAGAAAGTAAGATGACAACCCACAGAGGCACATTCTATAGCCGATAAGGGTCTGCTATCCAGAATATATAAGTAACTTTTAAGACTGAACAGGAAAAAGACAAACAACCAAATAACAAAATGGATAAACAGCTTAAAATACACACTACACACAAAAACAGACAAGCAATTGGCCAAAAAGCACATAAGAAGATATTACACATTATTAGTTATTATGGAAATTCAAATTCCAACCACAATGACATACCCACTCACACACACTAGAAAGGGTATTGTTAAAAAAAATTAAAGATATCTGTTGGCAAGGATACAGAAAACCTGGATACCCTTAAACACTGCTTGCAGAAACATAAAATGGTACAGGCTATGTGTAAAATAATTGAATCTTCCCTCAAAAATTTACATGTAGAATTACCATAGCTCAACAAGTCCATTCCAAGGTATATACTCCAAAGATTAGAAAACAAGTGTTCAAACAAGAACTTGTACATGAGTATTTACAGCAGCTCCGTTCACAATAGCTGAAAGGTGCAAACAACCCAAACATCTGTCAACAGATGGGTGGATAAGCAAAATTAGGTATATCATAACCTGATATATTATTCAGCCATAAAAAGGAAAGAGAAAACTGAAATGGCCCAGTTGTTATGGAACACAATATGGCAGTACCTCAAAAATTAAGCATGAAATTCACTTACAACACAGTGATTCCCCTTCTGGGTATATACTGAAAAGAACTGAAAACAGGGACTTGAACACCCATGTTCATGGCAGCATTATTCACTGTGCCAAAAGGTGGAAGCAAGACAAGTGTCCACTGACAGATGCGTAGATAAAATGTGGTCCACTCACACAATGAAATATAATTCAGCTTTAAAAATGAGGAAATCCTGACATATGTAACAACATGGATGCACCATGAGTCATCATGCTAAGTGAAACAACCCAGGCACACAAGGACAAATAGAGTATGCTCTACTTATGAGGTACCTGGAGTAGTTTCCAGGGGCTGGGGGAAGAGAAAATACAAAGTGGGTGTTTAATGAGTACAGGGTTCCACTTGGGGAAGATGAAAGAAATTCTGGAGATGGATTAGTGGTGATGGTTACACAACAATGTGCACATGGTTCATGCCACTGAAGTATACACTTAAAAATGGTGAAAATGGTGAATGCTGTACATATTTAATCATACAAAAAAAAAGAATGAAGTACTGATGTATATTGCAACATGGATGAACCTTGAAAACGTCCTAAGTGAAAGAAACCAGACACAAAAGGCCACATATTATATGAGTCCATTTGTATGAAATGTCCAGAGCAGGCAAATCCATGGTGATGAAAAATACGTTAGTGCTTGCCAGGGACTTGGGGAACAGGGAAAGGAAAGTGACTTTGTAATGGGTTTGAGTTTCCTTCAGAGGAAGAAAAAAACATCTGGAACTATTAATAAATAGATGGTTGCACAGCACGGGCAATGTAGGACACTCCATTGAATTATATATTTACAAGTGGTAAAAATGGTGAAATTTTAAAAGGTGCTTTCAAATATTTATATACATTGTCATAATATGGACTACGACTTTATCACTTAACTATATCGATTGGTGATGTAAACTTAACTGTGCAAACCTGAGATACCTTGCAACTGGTGTGCACACACATGCGCACACACACGGCTAGAGAATTACAGTAAGGTAATATGTAGTTCAGTAAATTCTTATGAAATTTCCATGATCAACTGGGCCATTTGCCTTTCATTTGGCAGTGAGATTTAATTTTTCTTTACTAATTATCCCAAGTATGAACTCTGTGTTTAGCTACTATTTCCTTGGTGTATATATAAATCGAAAGTGATTCTTACACATGATATATCAAATAATTTTTTTTTTGGCCTGGCGCAATGGCTCACACCTGTAATCCTAGCACTCTGGGAGGCCGAGGTGGGAGGATCATTTGAACTTAGGAGTTCGAGACCAGCCTGAGCAAGAGCGAGACTCCGTTTCTAGTAAAACTAGAAAGAAACTAGCTGGACAACTAAAAACATATAGAGAAAATTATCTGGGTATGGTAGTGCACGCCTGTAGTCCTAGCTACCTGGGAGGCTGAGGCAGGAGGATCACTTGAGCCCAGGAGTTTGAGGTTGCCATGAGCTAGGCTGATGCGATGGCACTCTAGCCCGGGCAACAGAGCGAGACTCTGTCTCAAAAAAAAAAAAAAGAAAAAGAAAAGAAAAAAAGAAATTTTTTTGTCTTTTGAAAAATCACATCAACCGCTGTTTCTACTGTTAGATATTACAAACTGCTGTGACTTTAAGGGTCAAAGCCTTAGAAAATTTGCTAAGGGTGTTCACTGTGTGGACAGGTTGACGGAACCCGAATAAGAGCCCTGAGACACCAAAAGCCTGCTGTGCACCTAAAAATGAAAGCAGAGTAGACTGCAGGCAGCTGGGTAGACCGCATGGGAGAGGGCAGCAGGCAGGAACACTCAGGGTCTGCAGGCCATGGCCAGTCCTGTGCAGCTCAGGAGGAAGCTCTGCCCACGCCCACCTTGGAGTCACCTCTGCTCTTTAGACCTGCCAAGGCGGGGAAACTGAGGGATAGTCTCAGAAACAGTTCCAGGAAAAGAAAACTGGAACCGAAGGGAAAGACACATTTTTTCCCCCAGTTGGGGAAGGCGGTGAAGCGGGCCTGGTGGATGGACTGTCAGGGAGAAAGGTGTGTTTCCTGATTTGGGGTTAACGGTGATGACCTGGGAGCGTGTGGCTGCGGTAAACACACGGGAGTACTTACCGTGAAGCGGCAGACCTCACACAGCAATGACGCGGGAGACTCTGAAGGCAGGACACAGAGGACTTTGCGCTGCGATGGCGCGTTCCCTGGAAGGATGAAATTACTGTAAGTAAACTACGTTTATGAACAAGCGCCTGAGCACCCTGCCAGTG
>JAQIFY010005162.1:0-11248 GCA_028533085.1 Varecia variegata | reverse complement strand
TTATTTTTCCATTCTTGGGATGTTTCACTTAATAGAATGGGTTCCAACTCTATCCAGGAGAACCAAAGAGGTGTCGTATCAGCATTATTTCTTATAGCTGAGTAATACTCCATGGTATACAAATACCACATTTTACTAATCCATTCATGGATTGATGGGCATTTGGGTTGTTTCCACATCTTAGCAATTGTGAATTGTGAACTCTCTTACACTGCTGGTGGGACTGTAAACTAGTACAGCCCCTATGGAAAGCAATATGGAGATTCCTTAAACAGATTCAAGTAGACCTTCCATTTGATCCAGCAATCCCATTATTGGGCATCTACCCAGAAGAACATAAGTCATTCTACAATAAACTATTATTTATTTCTTCATATTGGTATTGCTTATTTCCTGACAAATTTATTTTTAAATATATCAGTTTTATTGTCCCAACTCTAAACATTATCCTTTATTGCCATAATATACACAGTAGGTACTGGATGCAAATGATTGAATGATTGTTTGCTCCCTTCTTTTTTTTTTTTTTTTTTTTCTTTTTAGAGATTGTGTCTGTCTATGTCGCCCAGGATGGCAACACAGGCTCAAGGGCTCTTTCTATCTCAGCCTCCCAAGTAGCTGGGACCACAGGCATGTGCCACCACACTGGGCTTTGTTTTGCTGCCTTCATTTAACTTCACTTTATAATTATATTATATTTTTTAAATTAGCAGAGCTTCAAATTGTAAGGTTGTAATCCTGCCCATATTTATTAAAATACAGAGTGGAATTTGAAAATGCATACCTTAAGTAAAGAAAATATCATTCCATTCCCAATTTATTATGTTTTAAAATCAAGAATGGCTATTAGCTTTTAGAAAATGCCCTGTTTGCATCAATTAAGAGGATTAATTTTTCTCCTTCACACTATATATAAAAATGTAAAGGGAAAAAATTGCCATTAAGTGATATCTATAAAATGTTAATTGTTTGGACTATAATATTGGTTGATAATTATTTTTGTTTTAAAAATATAGTTTCAGAAGCATCATTTTTATATTGATATGCAGAAAATGTAGATATATGCTGATATTGTAGTTTATTATCTACAAGTCAAATAATTTTAAACTATTCTGAAAATTATGTGAATAGTAAATTACTACGGTAAGTAAACACATATATTTCTTACTATCCAAAAGTAGCTACATTTCTTTTAATCTTATTTTAAATATATTTTTAGTTCATAAGATATATTTCAGATATAAATGAAAAGAAAATTAAAATGATTAATTACTCTATCAGTGATGAACAAAAGTCACAATGTCTACATTCAGCATCTATCATGTTTTCTATTAGTTGGCTTTTCAGAGCTAGTTTCCTTAAGATTTATATTCTGCTTCTATGCAATCATAATCATCAAAGAGAGTGTAATGAGACATCATCAATTTAATTTAAATTTTCAAAAGTGCCAAGTTGATTGATCTTTTAAAGTGCCACAGGGATCTTGAAGGTAAACATCCTTTTCAGCATTATTAGTTTAAATTCTGTGGTACAGTGGTTCCTAAGACAGTATTATGAACACTGAATCTTACATAAAATTTTATATGCCAGTGCACTAAATTACAGCATATGCTTGAAAGACTAAAATATAATTAGCACAGCCATGCAGGAAAATTAAGGAGTCAATATAATAATTTCACAAGAGGTCTTTAAACTGTTTTGGATTATATAATTTAAAAATATCATATAGTCTTACAATCTAATAAAAGTCCATGTTGCCATCATCCCAATTAGATAACATACAATTTAAAAGAGTTTGGTAGTATGTTGGTAGTATATTCTATGGATTCAATTATGTGATAGTCAAGCTTCTTCCTGATAATAAGTCATATTGGTAGCAAAATTGAACTTGTTTCTCTGTTTTTTGGGTCCATAACCTTCCTTTTTGATATCAAATGCTCCATATGGGCAATGGTTTAGGTCATTGACAACTATATTCAGTAGAATTAATAGATGTCTCTATATAATATATAAAGGCTCACTACATATTTGGATCATTTTTTAGGTTGCTGAGGTAAAAAGAGAAAAGTATTTATACAGTTTTCTAGAAATAAATAACTAAAAAAATGAGTGTAAGAAAAATATTCTTAAAAGCAAATCAAACTTGGAAACACAACTCTTAGATCAGTAAAAGCACACAAAGGAAAAACAATGCCAGTCATTTTAACTGAACTAATTCAATATTAAAAAAATCATTAAGTAGAAATGGAAGCATTAAAAAGCCACAAATGGAACACAGAAACATCACACTAGTTTTGAAACACTGGGACAGCAGTTACCAAAAGGAAGTGTTAGAATTACTGCTGCTTTAAATGTTTGAGAGAAAGATCCCTTGTGGAGGACTCCAGCTAGCTGTCGCTGTCATGTCTGGGAATGCACATGAGGCTGGTTCTGTCATCGTTGGAAAATGGAAAACTGCAATAAACTACTGTGAAAAAACATTACAAGGGCGACACTGACAGGAAGAGGAAGAGAAAACAAATCAAAACAACAAGGACAGACAAAGCCAACAGGGAGGCTGCATGTTCCTTCCTCCTTTTCCAGCCTTCCAGCCTCCCCAGTACTTTCTTTTATTACATCCTTAGACGAAGTCGATTGGCAAAGGAGAAATGTGGTTTGCAGAGTCACAATCCCCTTATCACAAAGCTGACAATATAGTATAGAAGAGCAGGTTTGAAACTGGGACATTATTTAACAACTGGCACAACAGCATAAAAAAAATGCAATACTCTTAAAGTCAAGCCAAAACTTTAAAACATCACTCGGTAAGGACATTTCTGTGAAAGGTTGCTATATTCTCTTTTCTAACTTAATAGGAGACTATGTCTAGAGAATTCCAGTTGAGTGGATAGTTTTTTAAACGTTTGAAACTTTTTTTTAATTTTTTAATTATTATGGGTGCATAATAGTTGTATATCTTTATAGGGTACATGTGATGTTTTGATACAGGCATGCGATGTGTAATTAATCAAATCAGGGTAATTGGGTATCCATTGCCTCAAACATTTATGATTTCTTTGTGTGAGGGACATTCCAATTCCACTTTTTTAGTTATTTTAAAGTATACCCTAACTTATTGTGGACTATAGTCACTTTATTGAGCTATAAAATATTGTTCATTCTATCCATCTGAGTATATTTTTGCACCCATTAACCATCCCTACCCTCCTGCTACTTCTCCCAGCCTTTGGTAACCATCATTCAACTCTCTGTTCACATTTGTTTTCTGTATATTTTAACATTATGTTTTCCACAAAATGTTTAAGAGACATTCCCTCCCTCTGGGTCTTTTAAAGAATTACGTTTGCTTGATTTCGATAAATAATATACTTGCCATTATTGAAATGACCATGTTTGCTTTCTCCTTTAACATGGTACCATAGTGATATAAAACAAAAATTTCTTCAGTATTTAGTCTTAATGTGTTTCTGGGACCTACAGTGTTTATGTTTATCATGCACTGTATATACATCTCTGTGTGTGTGTGTCCCTGGCTTCAATAAATAATATTTTGTCTAGAATCATTGCATCTATTTCATAACTGAGATTGACCTATCATTTTTATTTCTCAATTTCTTCTCTTTAAGGTTTTCAATGAATGCCCTAGTAGTCTTATAAAATGCCCCTTCCCCTCATTTTCTAATCTCTAAAACTGTGTAATGTATCATACATCACATCAGCTTCTTTAAAGATGGTAAAACTGTGTGCTGTATATCACCTTAAAACATTTGAAATTTGGGAAAATGGTACATCATCATAAAATTAACCTTGCTTTTTTTTTTCTTTGTAGATAGATTTTAAATTTTAGATTTGATGTCTTAAATTGTTCAAGCCTGTTCAAGGTGTTCATTATTCTTCAATTTGTTGTGCTAGTCTACTTTTCATGGAAATTGTCTCATCCATGTTTTCAAACATATTTTCATAAAACTTTTCATTCTATTCTGATATTATTTTGTATGTTTTATACACTGGTTTATTGCTCGGCTTCTTCTCTCCTATTTCATGTGATATAAGTTCCATGAAAATAGAAATTTTGTCTTGTTCATTGCTACATCCCAATGCCTGGTAGTACCTGATACACATAGTAAAATTTCCACTTACATTAGTTAAATGAGTGACTAAACCATGTCATAGTGTAAAGTTTAAGGGCATGGGTTCCACAATAAAAAATATCTGGGTTTGAACAAGTTTCTCCATTTTCAGTTGTTATGATGTTAGGCAAGTTGCTTAATCTCTTTAAAACCATAGATACTCATCTGCAAAAGAAGATTAAACATAATGATTCTATATAGTTTTTTATTTTTAATTTTAATTCTTTTTGAAAATTCAATTGGATAATATAAAAAGGGATTGAACACAATGCCTGTTTATTAAACAATTATCAATTCTTATTGCTGTTATTATTTTACCAGGTACTAAAAATATATAATGATGAATAAGATATGGCTTTCATTCTGATAATCTCTCCTAAACATTGAAGAATAAGCATCTTATTAAATAGCATATGTTATGTGCTATAAATAGTTATAGGTACAATGTGTGTACCTATTTTTATTAGTTGTTATAATGAGTAATATTTTGGAAAGCTTTAATTTTTTCCATTTATAATACTGAGAAACTTCAAAATATAATTCTGATTCTCTATTTAACAGGGAACAGACTGCATTTCTCTGGGTTTTTCAATGGATACATAATCGTCAGGACAGTTTTATCATTTCTGTCATACAGATTTCAGAATAAGTAAATGGGGACTATTTCCTCCCCATTCCCCAAAAAGTAAGTAAAATACTGTTAAATAAAATGTGTGGGAGGCCATAATTTTCAACTAAGCTCCTGTACTAGGACCCAACAAATCAAACCCAAATGGAGTCACTCATGCTAAGTGCCTGGCAGTCAAACTGACATTTTAAAGAAGCAGGAAAATTCCCAAACAGACCAGTTTTTCTTGAAAACAGGAGATTCACAGCTACCAGTTGGAAAGGGCTCAGTCAACCTAAATGGCTTGATGAAGAAGTCCCCTGTGCTCTAATGCTTAAAAGAAAGGTAACCTGAAGTAACCTGATGTTAACCAATGCACTGTCTTTTTATTATTCTGTTTCCTTGTTCCCATCTTACACAAACTGTTCTGCTTTGTTCAATGGAGCACTTGTCTCTTTCTAGATGTGATAATGCCTGATTCATAAATCACTAATTAAAAAAAGCCAATCAGATCTTTAAAATTAATATTTTTTTCGTAATTTTGCCTTTGGACAATACTATCAAATGTAAAGTTTTGGGTGATCAGTGTACTTGAGAGATTTTAATTTTACTTTAGATTCCTCATTCTCTAAATCTGGCTTTCACTCTTCAAATTTCATATGTGGGTAAAATCGGGCTTAGAAATGGTTAAGATAAGATTAAGTTTAAGAAAAAATGTTCCATTTAAATATACGCTTAGATTTGAGAAAATAAATTAGATCTTGATCAGAAGAAATAAATTTTTGTCAAATGGAGCGGAGCACAGACAAGTGCAATCCAAACTTGACCTCCATAGAGAAAAATGTGTGAACTGCATGAAAAAAAAACAAAAGGCAACTGAAATCTTGGACATTTGGAAATTCATTTTCAGTATAAAGTTTTCTTAAATCAAGATAACCAAGTTAAGATATCTAAGTTTATATTTATGTTCACCATTTTCTAAATAGCCTATTTATAACCCAAATAATACAGATAAGAATTTTTTTTAATAGAAAAGAGCAATTTACAATTTGGTTCTAAAGATTTCTTATACATAGTGACTATTTTCCAATTTATTTAACTGGAGAACTTTAGGCATTTCTGAACCCTTATATCTCAGAAAGTTTGGACTCATAAAAGATATGGCTAGACTTGCATAATGGCACTTGGGAATAAATTTATAAATGTTTGATAATGGCCACATGTTTTTGTCAGAGTTCATATTGTATTTTCTACAGTTTTAGTCTGAAATGAGAATAGTAAATTCCCTAACTTGGAAGATGGGAAGAGCACTCCTGGTAGAGGGTAGAGCACATGTGTATTTTATGAGATAGAATACAGTTTTAAAGAAAAAGTGGATTTGCATGACAATTGGAGTAATTGCAGATGAAGCTGAAACAGCAGTTGAGACCAAATTATAAAAGGACAGTCTGCCAAAATAAACAATCTTGCATACCTCAATGTTACTCTCCATAATTTTGTAATTATGCATAACAGCTAAGGTTTGAATTATATTTGGCTCATGAACAATGACAAACACTCTTAAATTAGAGATCGCCATTACACTTCCATTGATGGAAAGTATTAGTAATTTGAAACCGTTAAAGAAAAAAGACATTCAATAACTTGTTAAAGTACAATAAGAGGGGCTTGATTCAGTACTATTGTTATTGGTATAGGAATGGCTGCAAAGGGATTTTACAGCGGGGGAGCAAGATTGCCCTCAACTCCAAATACGGCCTGGGGAAGTGGGAATTTACAGCTAAGGAGCAGGGTGGGGGTCAGTGATTGGAACATGACTAAGAAGAAACATCAGGAGTAAGGGGGATTCTGCCTAAAGGAACCTAACAGGATTCTTGCTGAAGACAGGCCAGGGCAAATCAGATATCACTTGGAGGATGGTAAAAGATGAGGAACCTGATCAGATACCAAGAGTAAGGAATTCTCACTAAACTGACTTAGCAGGGTTCTTTGCTAAAACTGGATTTTAGAAGGAAGTACACAGATGGCCCTACGAGGAAGTTTAGATTTATAAGAAAATTTCAAAGATAGTGCAGAGTTGCCATAAACTCCACATTCAGTTTCCCTTACTCCCAACATCATGTATGGTACATTCATTACAATTAATGAACCAATATAGATATATTCTTATTAACTAAAGTTCATGCTTGATTCATATTTTATTACTTTCATCTAATGTCCCTTTTCTGTTCCCATCTATGATACTAGAGTACATTTAGTTTTCATGTCTCCTTAGGCTCCTCTTGGCTGCGGCAGTTTCTCAGAATTTTCTTGGTTTTGACAACCGTGACAGTTTTGAGGAGTAGTGGTTAAGTATTGTGCGGAATATCTCTTTTTTTTTTTTTTTTTTTTTTGAGACAGAGTCTCGCTCTGTAGCCCGGGCTAGAGTGAGTGCCGTGACGTCCTCCTAGCTCACAGCAACCTCAAACTCCTGGGCTCAAGCAATCCTACTGCCTCAGCCTCCCAAGTAGCTGGGACTACAGGCATGCACCACCATGCCCAGCTAATTTTTTTTCTATATATTTTTAGTTGGCCAGATAATTTCTTTCTATTTTTAGTAGAGACGGGGTCTCGCTCTTGCTCAGGCTGGTCTCGAACTCCTGACCTCGAGCGATCCTCCCGCCTCGGCCTCCCAGAGTGCTAGGATTACAGGCGTGAGCCACCACGCCTGGCTGTGCAGAATATCTCTTAACGGAAATTTGTCTGATGTTTTTCTCGTTATTACACTGGCATCATGAGTGTTGGGGAGGAAGAGCACAGAGGTGAAGTGCCGTTCTCATCACACACGTCGCACGGAGGAGACAGAGCATCAGCATGACTCATCACTGTTGATGTTGACACCGATCACCTGGGTGGGGTAGCATTTGTCAGGTTTCCCCACTATAAAGTTACCCTTTCTTCCCCCGTTTCATACTGTACTGTCCCTCCTTGATCATGGTATCTGCATGTATCACACTGGATACGGGATATCTACGTGTATTTTTTTGGAATTTTTCTGCATGAGAGATTTAACTCTTTTTCCCCATTTATTTATTTATTCAATTAATTATTTATATTAATATGGGCTCATCGATATTTATTTTGCTCTCTGGGTTACAATCCAGTACTACCTTATCTAGTTAGTTACTCAATTGTTTCCAGCTTTGGACATTAGGGGCACTTACAGTTGGTTCTATGTCACTTTGACATCGGTGTTTGGATGTGTTTGTTTTAAAAACTTTCTTACTTTCTTATACTACCTACAAGGTGCTCCAGACTAATTTTTGTATATACCCTAGCCTTAGAATCAACTAAGGAGTCTTGTTGCTTTTATCAAATAATGGCATTATAAACCAAGATCTGGGCACCAGTTGTGTTTGTTATTATTGGGGTGACATTGATTTTAGGTCTATGAAAGATTCATTTTGTTAGATCTGTATATAAAAATGTATTTTCTCAAGTTTCTATCCATAGACAATGACATAATTACCTTTGTCTTAGTTCAGGCTGCTCTAATAATACAATGAATAGCTTAAACAATAAAATATTTATTTCTTACAGTATTATATGCTGCAAAGTCCAAGATCAAGGTAGCAGCAGATGTGGTGTCTGGTGAGGGCCTGTTCTCTAATTTGCAGATGGCTGTTTTCTTGAATTTTCACATGGCAGAGAACAGAGAGAGAAAGCAAACTTTCTCATGCCTTTTTATAGGGGCACTAATCTCATTCATGAAGACTCCACCCTCATTTAATTACCTCCCAAAGGCCCCACCTCTTAATACCATCACATTGGGGATTAGGATTTCAACATATGAATTGGGAGGGAGAACACAAACATTCAGTCTATAGCACTTAGTCTCAGAAAAGGATATATGATGCTCAAGTTTCTCTTATTAGTCTGTGGAAACTGCTTATATTTGAAGTTAATGTCAACAATGTCAATTGAATTAAGTGCTTCAATAAGACAATATTTTCTAAGATAACGTGAGTATAGACTGGAGAATGCTGCGTGCTCACAATAGAACCCCACAGTCTTCCAACTGAAGATAATTAATTTATGTAAAATGTAAGCTGATTAGACAATTAGTAGGTGATCACACTGCTTTTCATGGGGTGAAGAACTACCTTCATGCTGGCCTGCCTTGTTTGGCATGCTGAACTGATTGTGTTTTTGTGTTTAAACTAATGGCTAAAGATTGTAATCTCCTTAAATGACATTTGTCTGAAATCTGCATTTTCTTTAGAGTTTATTTTATCTAATGATAAATAAATTATCAAACTTAAAATCATTTTGCTTAGATTGGGAGAGTGTATAGCAGAGAAATAGTCAAAAATGCAAAAATAAAATGAGGTTGCTCTTTTATGATATGGACATTTGAGTTCTTTACTTCCAAATCCTCTGTATAGAAGAGTGTCTAAACACTTCAATCTCTAAAAAAAGTTGTCAGCTTTTTTGAATCATCTCTCTTTTCCAAAAATCTCCTTTTAATCTATTTAATAAGTATGGTCTGAGAATTCATCAAATATCTACTTATATTTAGAAAGCCACATTTTTAATTTTTAGAATTGTTGATTAAGAGGGAAAATATTTTAGATTTGAGGTACTAATCTTTGTAGGTGCTAACAAACCACTTTAATATACTTTCATGAAAAAAAATATATTTTTAAATTTTCCCATGAGAAGTTAGTTAATTAGAAGCTCAGATTGGGCTAGGTGTTAAATATCTTGGAGGTATTATAGTTATTTTGAAAGAGAAAGCTTTAATCCACTGATTCATGCAAGGATTTATAAAAGAATATTACTTACAGTGCATATAGTGACACTGGAAACCTGCTTGTTTAACTAGACTCTCTGCGTTTTAGTAGCCTTATCTCCTTAATCAAGCACTCTACACAGGATTCTGAATTGGATAATAAACTTTAAAATTGCAAATCCCTCCTCACTTTCTGGAGATCTTTTGGTCAAGGTTTTTATAATATATCTGAACCATAAAAATGAATCTCTTTTTTCAATTTTCTATGCTCTCTGCTTTTGCAAATCTTGTTGGTATAGTCACAGACTTCACACAGGGGAACTGTCAAAAATATCAGTGGACCTGATATAAGTTATTGAACTGCATGTCTAAGAGAATATCCAGTGGCACTTGCTTACAACTTTAAAATATTCTATGGTTGCTGATTTATTCTTGTGTGTTCAATAGTTCAGAATTTGGTCTAACTTGCCCAAAGGTTGGGTTTTCAAGTTATAAAAATTGCTCATTTTTTTCATTTTAACTACAGATTTTTTTGGTGAGGTAAAATGGAACACTAACTATAAAAGTTTCCCAGTTCTGAGCACATAGTAAGTGCTCAATAAATATTAGTTATTATTATTATATTATTTAATATTCACAACCACCCAAATTAGTGACACTAAACTACTCATCATTTAATAGATTAGAGTTGAGGCTCAGAAAAATTGAGTTAACTTTTCCAAAGCGTGTAAATATATGAACTTATCCAGGGGCACAGATATTTCTGACTTCCTAGTCCCCTAAAATGCACAGGTACACATGCACAATTTCTTAATCAAATTAAAGACTAATATTCTAATTATAAAGATGGATATATATATATTTTTTTTCATCTAAGTGAATAGGCTTTTCACAGACAACACCAGTTCTTTGGTATGTTAATACCAGCCAACCATGTCTCTAAAGTGGAGAGAGGAGTCAGTCGCAGAGAAAAAACTGGGCTAGAAAGGGAAATAGGTTTCACCTTCTCACCAGCTAAATCAGGATGTGGCTTACACTTCTGGAAACAGAGCAGGGAACACAGAACCATTCTGCAGCCTGTGTGCTCTTGAAAATCTGGTCTGTTTCATGTAGGCAGAGTAGAAGAGGCGGCTGGAATGGCATGGAATGGCTGCTCCTAGAAAGAGCCACCAAGGGGAGCTTTCTTATGTTCGATTAGTAAATGCGGTAGACATTTCAAGGCTGAGTTGTCCATGAAAAAATAATCCATTGACACATAATATGTAGTCCAAAGGAGTTCAAGCATAGCATTTATTCCTAAAGTCAAAATCAGGTATCTTTTTTTTTTTAGCATTTTAATGATTTATTGAATTTCTTTTAAGGTCAGTAGTTTATGATTTGCCATTTTAAAAATGCATTGTAAAAAAGTAGATGTATATTTTGCTTTACAGGAACTGAATAGTTTTCTAAATGCATTTTTTTCTTTTCTTTTTTTATTTATTATAGCTTATTATGGGGGTACAATAGTTCTGGTAAAATATATTGCCCATGCCCCTCCCAACCCCCCTGAGTCTGAGCTTCAAGAGTGTCCATTCCCCAGAGAGTGCACATCGCACTCATCATGTAGGTATACACCCATCCCCTCCCCCCACCCCTGTCCAATACACAATTGGTGTTATTTCCAAATGTGCACTTAGGTGATGATCAGGGAAACCAATTTTCTGGTGAGTACATGTGGTGCTTATTTTTCCATTCTTGGGA
>JAQIFY010005161.1:0-11248 GCA_028533085.1 Varecia variegata | reverse complement strand
ATTGAAAATTACCCAGAAATGACATGGATGGACATTGAAACAATCTTTACAACTCTATTCCATATTTTCAAAAAGTTTAGACATGTTTAGACATGAAAAATATAAAAAAGAAAGACCTAAATAAAACTCTACAGATGAAAACTACAATGTGTCAGATGAAACAAAAAACACTGGAAAAGATTGATGTCAGATTAGATATTTTTTAATATGGTATTTGATAGAAATTTTACATGTGTTTGTGTGATTATTTGAATAACACCTATAACTTATCCCACGCAGTTATACACCCAGGCTTTCAGAGAATAAGGTCATTTATATATTGGCTTTAATACAGTGTTTAATAAAGTGTTTGGCACATGTCAGTACCAGAAGAATATTTGTTGAATGTTTTGCCATTTTCGGGATACCATATAAATGTGTATATCATCACCACATTACTACCTAAATTATATCTTTGATCTATAAAACAATGATATTTTTAAAGTTTAAGAATAACAAGTTTAGCATGGAAACTCAATGCTTGTGGGAAGAGAGGTTATTGTGTCCTGGGAAGTTTAGTAGAAAGGACTAAAAATAAATTACATCAAATTTTCATTATTCTTGGTAGTTATATTCTATAAAGGGAACATAACAAACACTAAATTATCGTATACTGAACCACTGCTCCTAGGAGAATTATAGGGCTTGGTTCCTGAGAGCTTCTGGTGACATTTTCACCAACTGATTTCAACATATAACTTTGTTCATGTGTCTTTCTTTTTAAAGAAACTTTATGTAATATATATTATTGATCCTTTAACATTGAAATCATGGGCAACAGCACTCTAACTTTTGCTTCAGTGAAGCTTATTTAATACATGTATTTTTTTCTCTAAGGCATATCACACAGCCTTCTTGCACTTAGAAACACTATATAGCACTTCAGAACTATGCTTGGGGGCTGTTATAAACAGCTAAATCACCAATAGAAACCACAAAAATGCAAAGAATTTGACACTAGATAGATTGCAGAAAGGAAATTATTTACAATATGATAGCTGAAACAAGGAGACAAAGTGTTGCCTTACCCACTAGGCAGTACATGTGCTTGAATGACTGCCATGCAAGTATTAATTTCGGGGTTATAAATAAATTTTAGCAAGTAGGTAAATTCACAAAACAGAATCAGGAAAAAAAATGAAGATTGCCTGTACAGTTGGCTCTTGGTATCCACAAGTTCTGAGGGACCAACTCTAACATTGGATTTTGGGGGAGTGGGGTCTTGGAACCAATTCTCCGCAGATACTGAGGGTTGAATGGTATATTTTGCTTCAATTTGACCCAGGGGTGATTTTTCTTGTGTTTCTATCTAAAAATTTGAAACTGTCATGTAGGCTGAGAATCTTTAAGAACTTCACTAACACAAGAACAGAGACATACACCAATGGAACAGAACTGAGAACTCAGATATAAAACCATCCTCATATAGCTATCTAATCTTTAACAAAACAGAAAAAAAACATACACTGGGGAAAAGAATCCTTATTCAATAAATTGTTCTGGGAAAATTAAATAGCCACATGCGGAAGACTGAAACAGGATCTGCACCTTTCACCTCTCACAAAAATGAGGTCACGGTAGATAATAGACTTAAACCTAAGGCATGAAACTATCAGAATTCTGGGCAAAAATGTTGGAAAAACTCTTACAGACATAGGACTGGGGAAAGAATTTATGAGGAAGACCCCAAAGGCAATCACAGCAACAACAAAAATAAATAAATCGGACCTGATCAAATTAAAAAGCTTCTGCACACCCAAGAAAACTATCGTGAGAGCAAATAGACAACCTACAGAATGGGAGAAAATATTTGCATGCTACACATCTGATAAGGGGTTGATAACTAGAATCTATATAGAACTGAGGAAAATCAACAAGAAGTGGGCAAAGGACATGAACAGAAACTTTTCAAAAGAAGATAGACTAATGGCCAAGAAACATGAAAAAATGTTCAACATGTCTAATCATCAGGGAAATGAAAATCAAAACCACAATAAGATATCACTTAACCCCAGTGAGAAAGGTTTTTATCAAAAAGTCCCAAAATAATAAATGTTGGCATAGATGTGGAGAGATACAAACACTCATACACTGCTGGTGGGACTGCAAAATAGTACAACCTCTATGGAAAGTAATATGGAGATACCTCAAAGAGCTAAAATTAGAACTACCATTTGATCCAGCAATCCCATCACTGGGCATCAACCCAAAGGAACAAAAGACATTCTATAAAAAAGATATCTGCACTAGAGTGTTTATAGCAGCAAAATTCACAATTGCAAAGATGTGGAAACAACCCAAGTGCCCATCTATACATGAGTGGATTAATAAAATATGGTATGTGCATACACACACACACACACACACACCATGGAGTACTACTCAGCCACAAAAATCAATGATGATATAGCACCTCTTGTATTAATTATCCTTGATAGAGCTGGATCCCATTCTACTAAGTGAAGTATCAAAAGAATGGAAAAACAAGCACCACATGTACTCACCATCAAATTGGCATTAATTGATCAACACTTATGTGCACATATAGTAGTAATATTAATCAACTGTCATGCAGGTGGGGGGGGAGGGGATGGGTACATTCACACCTAATGGGTGTGGTGCACACTATCTGGGGGATGGACATGCTTGAAGCTCTGACTGGGGTGTGGCAAAGACAATATATGTAACCTAAACGTTTGTACCCCTGTAATATGCTCAAATGAAAAAATTAAAAAAAACTATACCTCTTCAAAGTTAAAAAAAAACTTTATTTTTTATCAGAAATTATCCATGTAACCCATTCTGAAAAGATTCTATTTTCAAAAAATATGATTATCTCTATAGACTTTCTGTCACAACAAAAACCGTCTTCCTTAGCAAAGTGTGTTAATAAAGGCATTGCATTATCACATATTCATAGTGTACACAATAGTTTCTTAAGTACATTTTATACATTTGTTGAAAATATTTTATTGTGTCTTTAGTTTGGTTCCAAACAAATAGATGTTAAAAGTTTGACACACTCCCCATGCAAGTTCTTGCCTCAATGTGGGTGTATCAAGAATGGCTGCAGCAAAAGTTACATTCAGGAGCAACCCTGGGAGTCAGGGAGGAGATAATGCAAAAATGCTGCCCTTTTCTAAGCTAAGTCATAGAGATATCAACTAAAAAATGATATTTTGTGTTTTTATATGCATATGCATAGTTTATTTGTAATGCATATTTTACTTTATGTATATGATCTTATATAATCTGTACTGTATATATTGTGCAATTTAGATGATAATTCATTTAACTTAATACCATCTTTCAATACTACATTTTATGACTCATACCAGTGACAACTATAAAATTTCCTTGTGCAATTAAAATCATGACCACTCAACTTTTTTTCCTTAAAAAAAAGTCTATTTTGAATAGAGATATCTGCACTAATAGTGGAGATAAAGGAACAAAAAATTTTATTAACACACAGTTCTCATATTAAGAAATGCGATTTTGCACCCAAACTGTAAAACATCATTTTTTATTTCAGAAAACAACAATAATGTTCATTAGAGCATATTTGACTTAGAAAATGTGTATATAACACCTTAATTAAGAAAAGAAAACATCCTGAGTGATTAATACCATGTATTTGGAGTTAGAGGGTGATAGCTTAAGATCATAAATACATGGTCAATGATATAATTTGGAGAATTTTACATTTTGCAGTGTATACTTGTTTCTATTGCACTGATAATAAAATTAAGAATGTTATACAATTGGTGCCATGAGTCTGCACAGAGAGAAGGAGGAGCACCCAGGCTAAAATGGGATAATCTGTACTTTTTCCCATTTGGTCCTTATTCTATTTACACTGCTGTTTCCTGACCTATACCGTATCTCTGGATATTAGTGACTGTAGAAAGGAATTGATCTTACTAGAATTTCTAATACTGGAAGTCTTATATTCACTTAAGTCAATGTTTTATTTCAACTTTGTGGGGCAGGAGTGGGAGATTAAAGAAAGGGAGTTGAGAGAACTGGTGAAATTGTTTTTCATTTGTTTGTTATTCTTGGAACTTCCGAGAATGATGTCCCCTTACATTCTCACTTGCTCTTCTCTCTCTCATGCACATGTACATACTCTCTGTTTACATATCTATGTTGCAGAGAGAGAGAGAGAGAGAAATATATAGAAAGTTATTAATCAAAGAGTGTATATATACCTCTCTTACATTCTGTACTCCTTGTCATTTAAAATTATGGCAAAAAAATGAGGAAATTCTTAGTATTGGTACCTGCCAGAATTCTTTTGTCTTACAAATTTAAAGCCATTTGAGGCAAGTGCTAAGTACAATGTTTAGCTGACTGCATGTGCTGAGTAAATGTTAATGAGGTGAATAATAATTTGAGGACAACTGGAATCTGTAACTAGGTATCTTCTCTGACAAAGCACACCCCAAGGTGACTTTTCACACACTTGAATCGACCTGTCTCATCAGATGTTAAAGAATCGCCATTTATCTGCTAATGTCTAAATGAGAAGCTGAGTTTGCAAATCAAAGCACTACACTTATATTGACTTTTTGGTGTTTGTGAGTAGCTGTGTTTACATGTCTACATCGTACATCATACCATGTGCAGACACACCAAAAAGATTCAGTTTTGGTCATTCAGATCATAGCTGAAACATAGATATATAGGCAGCCCAAAACATGAACATATTTTAAATGAAGAAAATAATGATGTTAGACCCACAGATCTGCAAAATCACAGAAGTCAAACTCAATGAAGTACATACATCAAAGATGTGAACAAAATTACTTTGACAGCGAAAATATTTTTAGAAGACTGTACAATATAGATGTTTCTAAGTGATAAGACAACCAAAGTAAATTTTAGAATTGTGCACTTTAGATATTTATGCAAAAAGTCAACAAGTAATATTTAGATGTAACTGTGTCTAGAAAAATGCCTATTGATTAAAAAGGTGTTTAACATCACTGGCTACAAATCAAATGTGATGAGCATAGCAGGAATGGCTATGATTATTAAATAGATAGGATCTTATCTGCTTACATGGGCAAAATTTTAGTAATAAATGTTTCTTCTATTGTGGAAGCATTATTTTATTTATCTTAAAATTAGTATGATCTAATATTTGCATTAAAAATCCAACCCATCTATTAATTTAGGATAGTTGAGGATCATGCAAAACAGCATATAAACAATTAGGACATAAAAAGACATTGTACAATGCAGAAAAAAACAAAGAGACATGAGTTAGGAGGGGTTAGGTGTTCTGTGTCTTTGGAAGAGATACTGAGAGATTCTCAGGTCTCAACCTCAGGAAATGCTCTTAGAAGTTACCAAATATTTAGTCGCTTTTCTCAAAGATAACAGTGGAATGACTTCCTTTCTCTAAATCACCCTATTTAATGTAATGATTACCTCAAATTTCTCTAATATTCCTCTCACCATATCACCTGAGAAGTCATTGAATGTAGAGAATCAAAGAGCAAACTGCTATCCAAATCTTGAATGATTCCTTCTAGCTAGCAAATAGAAGTTTAAATTAGACTGATGACTTTGTCCATTATCAACTTACTATTATTGTTACATATCAAAATAGAAAAGACTTTTTTGCTACCCTTGACAGTTGATTCACTGTAGCACAAGTCACTGAAAATTACTGCAAGTTTCTCTACACTAGGTGTCATTACACTGGGTACGTCTAGACATTAAGACACTTAAAACATATGATTCATAATAAGATGCTTCCATACCCTACTCTTCCTCTGGATTGTGAGTTTCCTGAGGCCTGTATCACTCATTCTCGACATTATCTCTGTGTCCCATATACAGAAGACATTCAATAAATATTTGTTGGATGGAAAAGTGATTAATAAAGTTTACATTTAAATTTAGTGTAGGTTCACTAGGGAAAAAAAGATTCCTTATTCATTTGTGCTTTTTATTCAATTTAAGATCAGGAAATCAAAAAAATATATTTCAATTTCTTTTTCTAGCTATTCCATTAATATCAGCTTCTTTTTAAATGCCTTTTTTTCCCCTTAAGCATAATGTTCTACATTTTTATGCAATTTGGAAATTTGTTATTCAACTATGAAATCTTTTGGGTGCATTATTATTGAAAAGGTTATCAAATATTTACTGCATATAAATAAGAATGTTGAATCTTCTGTATTCTTACACTGCTAAAGTGCAAAATCATCTAACAAAAAACACTTGAAAATCCAAATTTTGGTGTAAGGTTCTATGTAATGATTACAGAATATTTATTAGACGTTTGAAAGTATTATTAGATAAAATCACAGTTGCTCAAATTTTATCATTTTATTGCTGCCTAACTTCATAATTAGTGATGATTTTCTCTTATTAGTCCAAAAATATAGAAATGAAATTTGATTATACTAATACCTTAAGTAAATACGTTTTCAAAGTCTTCTTAAAAATTAATAATATATTAGATTTTTCTAAAAAGATTCAGTGGTTTTTTGCTTATAATTCACCAAGTTCATGCTAAATGCCTTGTACTAAACATGTAGCTCTAAAAACATGCAAAGTTGTTAAACTTCAGCAAATAAAACTTTCAATTTTTAATGGGCACTAAAGTAGTCTTACATAGATTAGGAAAAGCTTGAAAAATACAATTTTTGAAGTTTTCTCACTCAGCAGGTAATACCTATTTGATTTTTTTTTAAAAAAGCAGTATTTTACTTAATAAAATAATGACCTTTTACTAGTAATTTGCAATATGTATTATTCCTTTAGAGGAATATCATCATGCATTCTGGTAAGATGAGCTTTCCTATGTAAATGCTACCCTTTTAAGGTCAAAAACTGTACTCAGTTAATGATGTCAAACAAAAAATGATCAGGTGTTTAATATAAACAACATTGAAAACTCAAAGCTTTGTGATAATCCTCTAATATATTTTAATGCAGTTGTAGCTATTTCAATCTATCTCTCTATATAGGTGTGTGTGTACTTATAGCTATAGATACAGATATATAAACACAAATTAGTTTCTACAGAGTGGCACACAGTTATGCTATCATTTTCAATATTAATTTGGGCCTTTATACTAACAGAATTACTAAAACCATTCTAACTACTATTAACATTGTACATTCAACAATTCCTTCCAACATTAGGCATGTATCAAGTTTAATATCACAATATATCTAAAATTCACATTGGACCACACATCCATAGATTATAAATAAGTAAGTTACCCTTTGAGTTTCACAATTAGAAAGTCATCTTTGAAACAATAAGAGATTTGAGTCTTTGAAAGAACTCTGTCTTTGTTTACAACCATGAAACTCAGTGCAACCATTACTCAGAGTCTTTCCCCTCTGCTATCATTACCTTACTTTAACAAAGTGATGCAGTCCAAACAAACTAAATGCCAGAACATTATATTTATTCTGGGTAACATCATCATTTCTAAGTAAAAAAAAAAAAAAAAAAAAGAATAAAAAGCACTTCAATAGAGAAAAAAATAGAACTTGCGCAGACGAAGGATAAGAACAGCAGTTACCTATATGGCTGTTAAATGGCACTATTAGCTACAATAATTAATTCTATAATTTGATCTTGACCCCTGTCACATATTAATGCAGCATCTTCATAGATAAAAACATGCTTATTAATATCTTGGAGAGTAATGTGACATTGTTTTTTGCCACATTCCTTTGAAACATCTTAATATTGGAATTAGCAGAGCCTAAAATTTCAATATGTAATTATGTCTGTCTATATCTTACTAGTTAGTACTGTGATTAAAAGAAATTTAATTTTTAACTATGCTAAAGGTAGCATGTTGGTTTTTGAGTCGAGGATAACAAGGATAATTCTGGACATGATCACTGTAACATGGGTTGTAATTTCTCGCTAGGAAAGCTTCTGCTGACTTTTAGTAAAAAGACAAACCAGAGTTAAGGGGAGCAATTGCTTAGCTGATAATCTGTGCTATTTTAATGACTCATCTGGTTAAAACACTTGCAATACAAATAAGCCAAGTGCGATTTGTTCAGTCTTGTGTGGTGACAGTTCAGTACCGTGAAATATTTCAGTTTCTACCCTTTTTTGCCCTTCCCATTTCTCACCTTCCCACCAACTGCATGCATGCATACATACATATTAATAAATAAAAATACCAACAGTGATGTGTGCTGCTGCTTTGTTTTTATTCCTTTTATAAAAGTTATTCTTTGCTTCAAGTTAAAATTTTACAGATAGGAAGACAATCACCTCTTTGTTTAGAGAGATAAAGGTAGAATCCTCTGTTGGGAAGCACTTTGGGGGCAATTTCCACTTCCTTTTAGTGTTTTCTCAGCCTGTAATACTCCACTTGATCACTTCTCCAAATATCAACACATAATTAAATTGAAATTACTAAATTAGTGTAAAAGCACAGATGTTGCAGAATTATTCTTTGGAAAAGGACAATCACTTCGGCATGCTGAATTAACCTGCAATGCCATGATAAAGGGTTATTGAAAGCATGGGATGATAACTTCTGATTTTTATTGTTCTGACAATACTGGGCAAAGTAATGAATAGTATTGGAAACACAGAGCTAGATGAGACTTTGAGAAATCACTAGACTGTACAAACATAATTCACCTAAACCACTCCAAACAAATGAAAACCTATGGTATGTAAGAACCCTTTGAAAAAAAATGAACTGCATGTAACAAGTACATTCTTTTTTCATGTCATAAGAGGGGATTGCTGCTAGCTGTGTTGCATGTGGGTAGAGTAGGAGTGGGCAGCAATCAAAAAGTTATGTTTTACTCATTTTTGTAAGCCTGAGATTTCTCTAACATTTCCCAATAAATGGCCTTTTTACATGAAGGTGACTGATGCTGTGTCCTAATCCACTGAGAAAAAGCCAGCACCCTCCCAGCACTTTTGCCACAGCTTCCAAAGAGATGCAATGGCTCGCTTGTCCCCCAGCCACTGCCCCCCGCCACAAATAATTCAGGTTGTACTGTAGGTACAGTATGCTCTAAATGAAGACTCAGCAAATCTCAATAGACCATGGGAATATCACAATGGAGGATGCTTAAAAATTTACATGCAAATTTAAATTTTCCCTTGGGCTATATAAAGGTAAATGCAGACTTTTGCAAGGAGGGGTCTCCTGTGTACACTCCACTAAAAAACCTGACATGTCATTTTCTCCTCTGCTTCCTCTTACTGCAGTCTCCACAAGAAGATCAGTCTGCTGTCCACCCCAACCTCCTTAAAAATGTTGCAGTCTCCTCACAGAAGATTTTTCTCCTCCTATATTTCTTCCTGGGTTTTGAAAATTCTAGCAGTTCTTCACAATTTAGTAAACATTTTTAATGTTCTCCATGGGCACACTAGCCTAAGAATGAACCTGGGCACTCCGATTCCTGTTCAGTTTTCCCCATTACTAAGTGTGAATTGCCTGTGAAAATAATCTATTCTTCTTATCAATAAGTATAAATTTCCCTCAGAGACAAAACATTATAATCCTCCAAGAAGTGAATAATTGTGTCCCACTGCTTTTTGTGAGCTGTAAGCTTCCTCTCCACCATTAAGCAGAGAAGAATTTGGCTCTGGTTTGCCCTCTCTGGGAGCAAAGTTACCCGCTCTGATCATTTTCATTTGTTAAAAATTTACCTGTAAAAGCAGAATACTATTTTTGCATCTTTTACACCATTAGAAGTCCAGTGATTATAAGGGTACAGGCTCTGAGTCAAATTGGCTAAATTTGAATCCTGTGGCACCACTAACTCTGTTACTTTGAGCAATTAATCTAATCTCTCTAGGCTCAATCTCTTCTTCTGGTAAAAATATTACCTAACATATAAAAATTTTGAAATATTTAATGAATATATATGTATATGACATATATACATACATATGTATGTACATTTATGGATATATGTGTGTGCGGAGAGAGAGAAAGAGAGACACATACATGCACACAGAGAAAGAGAGAGAGACACAGAGAGAGTGAGAGAGTGATGTTTAGAATAGTACCTGCATACAGTAATGTTATTATCAAATATTTGGTTGGAGAAGGGAGCAGTTCTGCAATGTAGTCCTAAATTTACCTGACCCTGCTGACAAAGGAATTATAATATCCTTCAACAAATCATTACAAGATTTAAGTACACTAATTTCTTTGAATTCTGAAAGTAATATCAACAAGTAAACCACAATATATATATATTTTCTTGCTCTCTCTTCCTGCCACTGATAAGTGTGAACTTTTTCTACTCCAACCTTGCTGGTAGTAATCACCTGGACCCTAATATACCGTCAGTTCAGCTCAATTAGAAAATTCACTACAGCAATTGATAATAATTTTGTTCTTAAATAGTCCTAATTTTTAATAACCTTTCACACTTTGATTAAATATTTCAAAGATCAACCAATAATACATTATTGAACCTAAAAATTTGGTTAGGTGCAGGGCTCATGCCTGTAATCCCAGCACTTTGTGAAGCTGAAATGGGAGGATCGCTGGAGGCAGGAGTTCGAGACCACCCTGTAAAGACAGCAAAACCCTGTCTCTACAAAATATAATAAAATTCACTGGGCATGATGGCACATGCCTATAGTCCCAGTTCCTCGAGAGGCTGAGGTGGGAAGATGGCCTGAACCTAGGAGTTACAGGCTACAGAGAGCAATGATCACTGCACTACAGCTTGGGTGACAGAGTGAGACCTTGTCTCAAAAAAAAAAAAAAAAAATTACTGAAAGGGTAATATGTACATATATGTGTGTAGGTGTGTGTGTGTGGTGAAGCTAGTCACCATCTAATAACTCAATAGTTCAGTACCATTGGGGCTATGCTGGACGTGACAAAAAAATACTTAAACTGGAACAAACGTGGAAATAAATACAAATTATTGCCAATTTAAGGTGATTTCTCAATAAATCACGCAAGTGGATTTTTCAGTGTCAATGCCGTTCCATCACATTTATGGAAACATTTTTACTTGCTTTTAAAAATATATGTATTTGCTGCAGAAAGTTCAACAAATGTGTGATACATCACACTTGAACTTTTGTGTAATCTACAAAATGTGAAAGTGTATAATGATCATGTGTATGCTATAAGCTTAAACACTGCTGGTCACATTGAACCAAGAAATGCCCCTATTTGAGAAAAATTTACTGAAAGTGACGAGAAATGTGCATCAGAGGACCAAT
>JAQIFY010005160.1:0-11249 GCA_028533085.1 Varecia variegata | reverse complement strand
AGAATTTTTCCAAGTCAGAAGGAAGATGGAAAAGGTCATGGTACGTGAATCTGCGGAGGGCTGAGAAGGAACCTGGGTTAGAGAGTCAGAATCCAAAGTTCAAATGACTCTCCAACTTCAAGGTCGTGAAAAGGTGGGCAGGTCACTGAACCTTTCTGAGCCTCCCTTCAGCCATGGTCAAGTGGAGGGCAGTCCATCGCTGTCCTGCCTCTGGTCAAGTGAGATGATGGCAGAAGGGCTGGGTGGACTTTGGAAAAGTTGTCACGGTGGGTAATGGTAGTAACCAATGTGACGTTCAAGAGATCAGTGACTGGGGAATCCACGCTGCTATGATATGAATGTGTTCCCCAAAGTTCATGTGTTTGAAACTTGATCCCCAATGCAGTGGTTTTGGGAGGTGGTACCTTTAAGAGGTGATTAAGTCACGGGGGCTCTGCCTTGATGAACGGATTAATGTCATTGTCTTGCGAGTGGGTTTGTTGCAAAAGGGAGTTCAGCCCTCTGTTTTCTCTCCCTCTCTCTTTCTCTCTCTCTCACCCTTCTACCTTCTCCCATGGGATGACACAGCAAGAGGGCCCTCTCCAGATGCTGGCACCCTGATATTGAACTTCCCAGCCTGCAGAACTGTGAGAAATAAATTTCTTTTCTTTATAAATTACCCAGTCTGTGGTATTCTCTCATAGCAAACCCAAAACAGACTAAGACACAGGCCTTTGCCACTCTGGCAGCTGGTTCTCCCTCACCAACCTGTCTCCCCCCTCTCCCAGCCAGGTTTTCCAACCTCACCAACTCCTCCAGCGCTGGCTCCCACCAAGACATGGAATTTCTGTTTCTCAGTCCCTCAAATGGGATTGCAGTTAGCATGTAAAAACTCTTCCACACTGCAACACTCTGGAACTGTGCCTCTGATGTTATCACTGCCTCTGTTTGCAAGGTTCTTGGGAAACATGTGTCTCTGAAATGAGGCCCTTTTTATCAGATGGATTTCTGAATTCAGTAGGAAAAACTCTCCCATGGCACAAACAGGCCTCTATTCCAGAGGCTCTTCCTAAAAATTGGATGTCGACGGTAAGTTCTCTAGCCATATTCCCTTTGACTACATTCCCTGTCATGTGTTACACAATCAGCGATGTTTTGATCTGGGAAAGGTCTACCCAGTCTTCAGATGGATTCTACAGACAAGGACCACAGGTCCTAGAGGGTCCAAACAATCTGGCCAACATTCCACAGCAGGGAGAGGCAGAGCCAGGGCTGGAAACCAGGCCTTCTCACCCCCAGTTGGTGCAAACGTGGTCAGCCCCTTAGTAGTATGGCTCTGACCTACACTCTGCACTTAAAAAACACTTGGAGAGCACTTACCATGTACCAGACACCATATAAAACACTTTACAGACATTAACTCATGTAATTATTATAATAGCCCTAGCTGTGCAGCCTTAGAGAATCCACTCAACCTCTCTGTGTCTCAGTTTTCCCACCTAAAAAAAGGGATTCATAAACCCTACCTCATAGGATTATTGTGCCAATCTCATGAGTTAGCACACTTAAAGCACTTAACACAGTGCCTAGCACAGAGCAGGCACTACCTTATTAAGTATTTGTGACATACATAATGGGGACAGGATCAATGACAGACACAGGAACACAGAGGAGGAGCCTGTACCCCAGTCTCAGGGGGTGAGGGAAAGGTTCCTAGGAAACCACCTACTCGGTGAACAGCTGAGCCATGAGTGAAAGAGCTCAACACATCTTTGCTTTTGTCCCTTCCCACGGTCCGACAGGAGAAGCAGCATCGGACAAGAGTGAATATGCCCTCCAAGATGCAAAGATGCATTTGCTCATCCTTATTTACAGACACACTGGCAATGGAAAACTCATGTTCCCCCATCTGACCAGCCCTGAGAACAATGCCAAAGATTTCCTGTAACAAAAGGGACTAAAAATACTTTCTGATGATGGAGAGAGTGGAAGTTGAGCAACGCCAACTGAGAGAAATACGGAAACGATACCAAAGGGCACCCAAGCCACACAGCAGGCAGCCCACCTGGCCTTTGATCTCTCAATCTTGTCCCGAGACTCAGTAGATTTGGGGATTTTTCCAGGAGGCCATGCTGTGCCTTTGTGCTTGCATGTTTCATCTAATTTTCTAGAGAAAAAACTTCAGTCGGCCATGACTAATGCTAAATTACAGCATAAAATTATTGCCAGCAAATTGAACACCTAAAAAATATAACTATCTCTTCCTTGCGACCTTTCGAAGATCTCTAAGAACTGAGACTCTGGTCTGTATTTTGGGGACTAAATAATCCCTTCTGTATTTATTACCAAATTATTGTTATAATTAGATATATTCCATATACTATCATATTTTTATTAAATTTAATCATTTTGTAAACTGTTGTGGAACGGCTTTTATAGTTTACAAAGCTGGTTGTGTATATTATCCTATTTTACTCTCATCTCCACTCTGTGAGAGATAGTCACTGTCCGCCTTTTACAGATGAAGAAACTGAGGTCCAGAGAGGTGAAGGAGCCTGTCTGAGATCACATCACTGGCCGATGACAGCCCTGTGACACACGAGTTCCTGCTCCATGCACTCAGCCTACTGATCCCCTGGAATTCAATTTTACTCTCAGTTTAGGGTATCCTTGTTGTTATAAATCTTCTCTGTTTGTTATGGCCGATCTCCAAAGGAGGCCCCAGCCTGGCCAAGAGGAACCTTCTCTTCTTTACAAATAAGTTTTTCCTCTTCTTCTGTCTGGAAAAGGTGGCTCGGCGGCCAATTCAGTGAGCAATTCAGTGATTTAGGAACAAATATGTGGTGCAGCTGAGTCTCTCCAGATGTCGAGCTATAAATAAGGCACCTCTTTAAGCCAGACTGGGAGCAGAGGGTCCCCAAGAGCAGTTGAGAGAATAATGATAATATTCTTATTCCAGAATGCCTACTATTAATATGTGCCAGAAACTTTACAGAGAGGTATGGCTCAGGAAAAATAGCTGGTAAATAATAGGATCATACAATAACAGATTACAATTTTCTTTTTTTCAATGCCCCACCCTGTAGGAATATTGTCCACTCCTGCACTGAACTTGGGAGTGGCTAGTGAAATGTAGACACAGTTGACACATGTCTTCCAGCATGTGGTCTGCCATCTGTCTTCTTCATCTGCCACATAGACTGGCAATGTCCCAGATAGAGGCTGCCCTGGATCCCTGAGAGAACTAGAGAAGCCAAGTTTCAGTCAATCCACAATGGACCTGCTGTGTTCTAAGCCACTGATACTTTCAGATTGTTGTTACAGCAGCGAGACCTGGTCTCTCCTGACTAGTAAACTTGCACAAAAGCCCATATCTGGTGTGCGGTAGAGCCAGAGCAGTTCATCTCCAACATTTAATGCATGCTACTAAGTGCATAAACTATGCTAAGTGCTTTATATATATTATCCTTATCAATTCTCACAATAATCCCATAATTTATATATATAGTTCTTACTCCAATTTTTGAATTAAGGACATTTCCACTCACATAGCTTGCAATGAACAGATCCAGGACTGGCACTGAGATTGCTCTGAATCCATATCCTAAGCTCTTAATCACTAACTCCTGCTGAGTTCTTGCTTCCTTCTGGAAGACACAGAGCTTGAGAAATTGAAAAGAATAGAATGAATTTGCTGACCACTGTGAGACTGTCAGATGGTATGTAAGCACTTATAAAATCAAGAGAGTAGGCCCAGTGGCTCATGCCTGTAATCCTAGCACTCTGGGAGGCCAAAGCAGGAGAGTCACTTGAACCCAGGAGTTCAAGACCAGCCTGAGCAAGAGCAAAATACAAAAATTAGCCAGGTGTGGTTGTGCACACCTGTAATCCCAGCTACCTGGGAGGCTGAAGCAGGAGGGTCACTTGAGCTCAGATGTTTGTAATTGTGGTGAGCTATGATGATGCCACTGCACTCTAACAGGGTGACAGTGAGACTCTATCTCAAAAAAAAAAAAAAAATCAAGAGAATAATATGAACTGCCCCAATTTATGATCTGTCACCTAATGAACACCCTGTGCATGGGCAAAGGAGGCAGAAATACAGGTTGAGTATCCCTTATCCAAAATGCTTGGATCAGAAGTGTTTTGGATTTCAGATTTTTGAATATTTGCATGTATATAATGGGATATCCTGGGAATGCGACCCAAGTCTAAACAGGAAATTTATTCTTGTTTCATATATGCCTTATACACACAGCCTGAAGATAATTTTATGTAATATGTTTTATAATTTTTTGCACGAAACAGAGTTTGTGTACAGTGAACCATCAGAAAGCAAACGTGTCACTATCACAGCCACCCATGTGAATAATCTCTGGTGGTTTGGCATCCCCATCATTCCTGACTCTGAATTTATATGCTGCTGATAATCATTTTCTTACACTTATTCACATACAAGTATGTAACAGTAAAAAAATAGGTCAGTCAATGCGTCTGCCATGTCCATGGAGAGGGGCTGAGGCTGCTGCGCTCCGGCCCGAGGCACCAGGGTGGCGAAGGTGTCGGCTTCCTTAGTGAGGGCCACCGTTCTGGGTTGTGAGCAAGAGGAAGCTGCAGCTCACCCTGACACCTTCAGCAGTAAACAAGATAAAACAACTTCTTTTTTTTTTCTTTTTCTATTATTATTATTTTTTTTTATTTCAGCTTATTATGGGGGTACAAAAGTTCTGGTTAGATATATTGCCCCTGTCCATCCCATTCCCCGGAGTCTGAGCCTCAAGTGTGTCCATTCCCCAGACAGTGCACATTGCACTCATCATGTAGGTATACACCCATCCCCTCCCCCACTCCCATCCCCCCAAGTCAGAACTTCAAGCGTGTCCATTCCCCAGACAGTGCGCATCGCACTCGTCATGTAGGTATACACCCATCCCCTCCCCCCATCCTCCACCTCTGTCCGATACCCAATTGGTGTTATTCCCAAATGTGCACTTAGCCTGAGCAGCAGGTGTGAAAGTCAGTGTTCAACCCAGAGGCTGTAATGGACTTTCTTATATTCCAAAATGTAGGAAAACAGGAGGAGATTCTGATGAAATGATGGAGTCGGAGTGTTCATCAAAAAGAAAGCACGGCTAACACTTTTAGGAACAAAAATGGCCTATGCTGGAGACAAATGATCTGGTGAGTTTGTGTTCAATAACCCAAACACCAAAGGCACTTGTGGCTGTGGGGAAAGCTTCAATATCGGAAACCTCGGGACTCTGGCTATGAGCTCCAGGAACGCTCATGAAGCCCCGGGGCCTACTGAAGAAATCATGTGACTGTCACCTGCTTAGTGTGTGGCTGCCTTGTAAGGAAAATAAAGTGATGCATTTTGAAAATGAAAAAAAAAGTCATACTACTAATACAGTGAAAGAGTGATGTGTTCAGGGTCGACCACGCGGCACGGCAGCATCACCGGAACCTGTGCCAGCTGTTAAACAGCAGCAGCAGCAAACAATGCAGCAAACAACACAGGCTCTCAGTCTCCACCTGCGACGTTATCTTTGGATTTAAAGATCACTGTATGCTGCATTTTTCTTCTTAGGTGAGAAGAAACATCAGAAGCAGTTAAGGGACCAGGACGTGGGTCCTCTAGGCATGAGCAGGCGAGCTGTGCTGCTCTGGGTGGCTTTTCTAAATGTTTCCTCCAGAGTCATCTGCCCCATTAACAATGGTTTGTGTCTTAGAAGTCTCTCTGATTTTATAAACTGATACGGTTTCTTATTCTGTTATGAATGCACGCTGCCCTAGTCCTTCAATAAACCCATCACACATATAGATCGTCTATAGGCACTTTAACAAGGTCATCTTCATTACTGTGCACATGCATCTTGACTGTGACCCGTGACATGAGGTCAGGGGTGGAATTTTCCACTGGTGATGTTGTGTTGGCACTCAAAAAGTTTCAGATTTTGAAGGATTTCAGATTTCAGATTTTCAGATGAGGGATACTCTACCTGTATTTGGAGCTTCCATGACCTTCCCTCATTCCTGTTTAATTCCTTCCTCAGTCCGGAACTGCTCAGCCACTGGCCTAGAGTTCCTACCATCTCTCTTATTAGTCGACAAACTAATAGGACACAGAGGCTCTTCCACTCTGTGGGTAGAGCCAACAACGGCATCAGAACCATAGTGAACAGAAACTTGGGAATGATACAGATCTGAGTTCAAATTCTGACTTTGCCACTTATCAGATGGGGGACCTTGGGCAAGTTGCTTCCCTTTCTGCATCTGTGAAAGGGCACAAATAAGGTAATGATGCCTACCGTGCTGG
Source organism: Varecia variegata (assembly GCA_028533085.1). Lineage (NCBI taxonomy): Eukaryota > Metazoa > Chordata > Mammalia > Primates > Lemuridae > Varecia > Varecia variegata. Next base: position 4,954 of record JAQIFY010005160.1, on the reverse strand, counting down.
ACAATTTTAGGGGAGAAAATGGTATCATTTTATCAAGTGTCTTGTGCAGGGCCTGGCTTTAACACGTACTCGATGAATGTTAGTTCCCTTAGAAATTTACCAGAAAAACATTGTGTGGACCTCTCTGCTTTTCTGCCTAGTGCACAGGAAGTAGTCAAGAAAGGGCTACTGCTGTTGTTAATAGAGTGACTCAAGACTCAGCCTCAGGCCCATATCCTCTGCTGGTCACTGAGCTCCTCCCCTTTTTCTTAAGAGGGTCGGGATAAGGAAGGTTTTCAAACATGCACCTCCTTCCATGGTGGAAGGTTGAAGGTCAGAGCTGGAAAACCTGCGGTTGCTTCAATGAAGGTGCAGGGGAGAGAAGTTCCATTTGACCACTGGTGCACTGAAATTTTCTCTCCATTTGCAAAATGACCAATTTCTCTACATTTAACCAAGTTAAGAAGAAAGCATGGTGTGCGTTCCTTCACCATTTTATCCATGTAATCCAGATGTCCTCTAGAGAGAAACAAATGTCACCAAGAGACCGAGAGGGACAGTGACAGAGCCCATAGGTAGAGTCAGGCACAGCCAGATTCAAGTCCTATGTCTGACATAACTTGAGTAACATGACGAAGGCAGGAAGTGCAACCTGTGGGCTGCACTGCTTCAACTGTAACATGGGAATAATAATTTGCACTTGACAGAGTATTACAGGAATTAGAGATATTGTACAAAAACAACTAGTGCACAGTAAGTACACAAGAAATGGCTACTGCTGTTGCTAATGGAGCCTACAGCCAAATTGGCAATTGGATGCTATGAATATCAGCTGAGCAAGAACTGCATTTCAAAAACCAACTGGCTTGAGTCACAAGCCTCAGGCTAAGGACTTACCCAGTTTATTTTTCCTAACACTACAAATTTACTCAAAAAAATACAGAGCTGAAATTTCTGATTAAAACCAAATCTTTCCATAGATGGATTTTATTACTCTAAGCAGGCTATTTACTTTTCAAGGAAAAATTAAAAGATTTTTTTTTTATTTCAAAATATCAAGGTGATACAAATGCTTTTATTACATGCGTACCTTGTATAATGCTTAAGTTGGGGCTTTTGGTGTGTCCATTACCAGAATAGTGTGCATTGTACCCGATGGGTAAGTTTTTACCCTTCACCCCCTTCCCGCTCTTCCCCCTTCTTGGTTTCCAATGTCGATTAGCTCCCAATTAATAGAGAATACATGTGGTGTTTGTTTTTCCACTCCTGAGATACTTTGCTTAGGATAATGATCTCCACTTCCATCCATGTTGCTGCAAAAGACATTATTTCATTCCTTTTTATGGCTGAGTAGTATTCCATGGCATATATACCACATTTTATTTATCTACCCATGAATTAGTGGGCACTTAGGTGGATTCCACATTGTAGCAATTGTGAATTGTGCTGTGATAAACATTCAAGTGCATGTGTCTTTTTGGTAAAATGACAAATTAAAAGATTTTAAAAATTAATTATGCTTTAAGGAATATGTGGAGATGGAGGCCAATATAAAGTGGATTAGATTGCAAAAAATGGCCATAAGTTTCTGCAGTCCCTGTATGCATTATTCACTGTAATGCAATTTTGCCTCTCCTCCCATTAGGACAGTCTGTTTCTTGACCCCTTGACTCTAGGCTTTTTTTTTTTTTTTTTTCTGAGACAGAGTCTCACTCTGTTGCACCACCACACCCAGCTAATTTTTTCTATTTTTAGTAGAGACCAGGTCTCGCTCTTACTCAGGCTGGTCTCAAACTCCTGACCTCAAGGGGTCCTCCCTCGTCAGCCTCCCAGAGTGCTAGGATTACAGGCGTGAGCCACCGTGCCTGGCCTAACTCTAGGCTTGACTATGTGATTTGTTTTGACCAGTAGGACAATGGCAAATGTGATAGCAGCAGATGCACACAGGGGCCTGCTCTCTCCTGCTTCCCAGAAACCATCGTGTAAAAAAGCTCATGTTAGTTTACTAGAAGATGAGAAGTCATCAACAGGCTTTCCCAGCTGGTAACAAACACCAACTTCCAGACATGTGAGTGAAATCATTTTGGACCATCCAGCCTCAACTGAGCTATGACTGTAAGAATGACCCCAAGTGAAACCAACAGATGAACCACTGAGCTGAGTCCAGCTCAAATTGCTGACCCGCAGAATCATGAGCAAGTAAAATGATTGTGGTTTAAACTGAGTTTTGAGATAGTTTGTTATGCACAAAATCTATAACAGGCAATTCTTTGGGGACCGCTAGGGTCACAATAAATCCCCACTCTCTAGGCACTATCTGTAAGTCACAGGTGTAGGCTCCCAGTAGCCTTGCTCCCTTGGCCATAGTTGCTTGGTCAAGGGTGAACTCTGTGTAAGATTGGACCAAGCACATTCCTTTACATACTACGGCAGTGTTCTAGATGGATGGCCCATGGACTCTGGCTGCTGAGGTTTCCAAGACTGTCTTGGTCCCCCTCTCCTCAAGTCCTGGTTATTCTGTTAATACAATTCCTCAGATTTAATGAGCTTCCCTAGTGTTCTTCAGGTAAATTTCATTTATTCTCAAGATAGCTAGAGTTGGTTTCTCTTACTGGTACCCCAAAATTCTTTTCTTTTCTTTTCTTTTCTTTTCTTTTTTTTTTTTTTTTTGAGACAGAGTCTCACTCTGTTGCCCGGGCTAGAGTGAGTGCCATAGTGTCAGCCTAGCTCACAGCAACCTCAAACGCCTGGGCTCAAGCGGTCCTCCTGCCTCAGCCTCCCGAGTAGCTGGGACTACAGGCATGCGCCACCATGCCCGGCTAATTTTTCTCTATATATTTTTAGCTGTCCATATAATTTCTTTCTATTTTTAGTAGAGACAAGGTCTCGCTCTTGCTCAGGCTGGTCTCGAACTCCTGAGCTCAAACAATCCGCCCACCTCGGCCTCCCAGAGTGCTAGGATTACAGACGTGAGCCACCGCGCCCGGCCTGTACCCCAAAATTCTTGATGAATGAAAGTCCCCTAGGAAGAGCTTTACCCTACAGATGAGGAAAGGGCAGTCAGTAAGGATGCTTGAACCATCCTGTGTGCAGAGCACCATGCTGGCTTTTGTAGAAGAAGAAAAAGCGAAGAGAGGGCACCCACTTTACCCTCATGGAGTCTCCAATGCAAGAGTCCTCCCAGCTCAAATTTCTGCTTGCTCTTTCCCTTGATTTGCAGACCTGGCAACTGAAGAGAGTTCTGCCAACACAGTAGGCTTTGAATTATTTCTAATTAATTTGAATTCTAAGACCATGTGTCATCCTGAGCTCTACCAGGAAAACCCACAAGCAAATCTGATGCTTCACTATTTGCCTAAAGCAATTCAGATCCTTGAAAGATGAGGAACTAAATGTCACTTCTTTTTCTGAATATCCCACAGCCTAAAAGGGGTATAATAATTTTCCCTATGACTTTTAAGAAGACTTTTTTTCTCTCTTTCTCTCTCTCTCTTATGTTAGTCCCTTTCAGAAAGCAAGTAGTCTAAGGAAAAACATTCATATAACTGATTGGGAGACCCTGGCACAAAGTGCATGGAGAACACAGCGAGGAACAGAAAGAGGGAAGGAGAAACTTACATGCTACACACTTTTATGTATAAGATCCAAACAACCCCGTGAAGAAGGCATTAGTGTTCTTATTTTACAACTGAGGAAAAATAGACCTAGAAAGGTAAAGGATGATGCCCAAGGTCTTTATTCAAGTCCAGACTTGTTGCCCAAGCTCCAGCTTTTTCCACTACCTGGCTGCTTTTGCAAGAAGAAAGAAGTAGAGGCTGAGATGGTATCATGCCCCTTATTATCAGTCATTAGAAATGTCATTCCACACTCTTCCCCTTCTACTGAGATGAGTCTATTCCAGCACATCCCAAAGAACAACTTTGTATAAGGCTGTCTCTGTGGGAAAATTTCACAAATTGTGGATGTCAATAAATGTTACACCAAAAAAAAGAGAGATTTCGTCAATAAATACAACTTGAGGCTGGGCGTGGTGGCTCACGCTTGTAATCCTAGCACTCTGGGAGGCCGAGGCAGGAGGATCATTTGAGCTCAGGAGTTCAAGACAAGCCTGAGCAAGAGCGAGACCCCGTGTCTACTAAAAATAGAAAGAAAATTATATGGACAGATAAAAATATATATAGAAAAATTAGCCGGGCATGGTGGTGCATGCCTGTAGTCTCAGCTACTCAGGAGGCTGAGGCAGGAGGATTGCTTGAGCCCAGGAGTCTGAGGTTGCTGTGAGCTAGGCTGAGGCCACGGCAGTCTAACCTGAGCAACAGAGTGAGACTCTGTCTCAAAAACAAAAAAAAAAAAAAAAAAAAGATTTGAACTGGTTTCTTTCCTGCAGGACACCTCAGAACCTTTAGTGTGCTTACAGAGTCCCCATGAATCTCCAAGAGGAAGATATGACATTAATTAGGATATACTCTAGGTTGCTATAATAAAGAGACCCTAAAATACAGTGCCTAAAATAGGATAGACATTAATTTCTCTTTCATATATCAATACAGAGATGAGTGAGTGGTCCAAAGCTGGCAAGTGGCTCTTCCATCCTCAACATATGGCTTCCAAGATGGCACCAGCAGTTGCCATTTTTCAGGCAGGCAAAGCTAGAAAATAGTCAGGGCAAGAAGCTTTCTCTTTAAGGAGATAACATGGCCAGGTGAGGTGATTCATGCCTGTAATTCTAGCACTTTGGGACGCCAAGGTAGGAGGATTGCTTGAGGCCAGGAGTTTCAAACCAGCCTGAGCAAGAACAAGACCCTATCTCTACAAAAAATAGAAAAATTAGCCAGGCATTGTGGCACATGCCGCAGCTACTCAGGAGGCTGAGGCAGGAGGGTTGCTGGAGCCCAAGAGTTAGAGGTAGCAGTGATCTATGATGATGCCACTGCATTCTAACCCAAGCAACAGAGCAAGACCCTTTCTAAAAAAA
>JAQIFY010005159.1:0-11250 GCA_028533085.1 Varecia variegata | reverse complement strand
TGTGTCGTCCTCATTAATCCTTGCGGCTCTCACTGGGCTCACCAGGAAGCTGGGCCGCAGACGGATGATTGGCGCAGAGCCATCGGGAATTCGAACCCGCAGCGGCTGCCTAGCAACCACACGGGCTCAGCGCACATCTCGTATGGTCCAAATCAGAGCCACTCAAAGTGAGGTCCAGGGACGGGTGCCTGCCCGTGAGCTGCTGCTCCAGGTCCCCGCAGGGGGCACAGGAGCTGAGAGGGAGCGTTCCAAACCCCACAGCAAGTTGAAAGAGTAACTTCAGGTCCCTTCAATCCAATACTAAGTAGGCTTTGCATTTTGTGTGTCTTTTTTATTCCATTTTTCCAGTGATTCCATTTGTTTTAGGTTTTTTAAAAAACAAAAATGTATGTCTGCCATGAATTGGAAATAAAACAATGGGTCCTTCACCTTAGATAGTTTGGGAAGTTCCCACGTTGGATCACCAGACTGGTGATGCTTGAATAAGGGCTACTGACTGGCGTGGCCAGGGCGGCGTGCTGGCTCGGGGGCGAGCGTGGTGAGGGAAGGCGTGTGGAGTGTGGGGGCCTGCCCAGCCTGCCACAGCCTGGGGCTACGACAACAGAAACTAATTTTCTCGAAATTCGGGAGCCAGAAGTCTGAGATCAAGGTGTTGGCAGGGCCGGTTTCTTCTAAGGCCTCTGTCTTAGGTTGACAGAGGGGTCTTCTCCCTGTGTCTTCATGTGGTCGTCCTCCAAATGCGCCTGAGCCCTAATCTCCTAATCTCATAAGGACCCACCCTAATGACCCTGTTCCACCTTAGAGACCGCTTTGAGGATTCTATCTCCAAATAGTCACATTCTAAAGCATTGAGGGTCAGGACTGTGACACACAAATTTCGGGAGGATTCAGTCCATAACAGAAGGGAAAACAAAAATTCTCTGCACTAGTTTTGCAATTTTTTGTGTCTTAAATTATTTCAAAATAAATAGTTGTTTTTAAAGAACACCCCCCACCCCCAGCATGGCCACGGCGATTTATCTCAGATGCGTGCCCCCCAGGCACACCCATCGTCCTGGGTTTGGCACGTGCTGTCTGGGATGGAGGTCAAGTTGGCGTGTCCCAGGGCCCTGCAATTCCCTGTCCCCTGGTCTTCCAGGTGTGCAGATGGCCGCGGGAAGGCGGAGGCAGAGCTGGGTCTCCTTCTCGTCAGCTGCACGCGCGGATCTGCCTCTCTGTCTCCCTCACCCGCCTCCCTTCCTTTCTGGGGCTTCTTAGGGGTCACAGGCGTCCACTGCTTCCGTTCTCCCACAGTCCTGCGCGGTGGGTTTCCGTGAAAGGCTTTCCACGGGGCATCCTTGCTGGGGTGTGCTCGACCGGGCTCTGGGCTCCTCTCTAGCAGTGTTCCCTTCACCCTGGACAGCAGCGGAGTCTCGGGTCATATACCGTGCACCGGGGTGATGCGGGAGTAACCCAGCGGGCTGCGATAGCAAACCCGCTCTTGCTCCGCGGCAGACCCTGCCTGGGGGTGTGAGCCGAGTTACTCACTTCACTGCGCTTACAGAGACCTTTCCTTCTCAAGAGAACACGTTGTGATACAGAGAACTTTCAGATGACGATTGTCCTCTGAACACTGTGATCTGCTGAGAGGCCGTTTGTCGCCGCGGAAGTGCGCGCCTGCACCCGCGATGCTGTGTGATCACCCGCAGGCCAGGGACGACCAGTGTTGTCGTTCAGAGTTGTCTCTTGTTTGTGAACCAGAATGGAATTGGATGGGCCATTATTCTAGACCATTCTGTGGTTCAAAAAGTTCCCAAGGCAAGGTCATCCTGAGTTTTGAATTATTTAGTATTTTGCCCAGCCCCGAACACTCTTTGCAAAACACATTGCTCTCATTTTCTGGTGAATGCCCACCCTGAGCATCACCACACTCTGCCCGGCACGTGTCACGTTCCCCGCCGTCCATGGGCTGAGAGGCACGGCGGGTGGCTCCCACGAGAGACTTCCTCTCCCGCCTCCAGCACAGGGGTGCCGTGGACCCGAGCCCACCACTGCTGTGTAGCTAGGGACACTAAATAATTCTGCTAAGGCTGGAAAAAAACCCTTATTTTGTCTGTCTACGAAGAAGTTAATTCTGTTGAGTTTCTCTCCTTTACTGGATAGAAAGGAAGGATTGATTATTTCATTTTATTTTTTTAACGTAACGGGGCATCACAGAACTAGAACGTGTGTGCAGGAGGCTGTATCAGGGGAAGGAGATTAAATGGCCTGTCTTGGATGACAGAGGGGCTCACAGCACCACACTGGAGGTTCACATGTTCCCTCTGAAGACTCCAGAAGAGAGGGAGTGTGAACCTGCACCCTGAGACCGGGCGTCTGCTGCCGGAAGGGGTCCGGAGAAGCACGACATTCCTTTGAGGTCTTACTTGTTGTCTTTAAAATTCACGCACATCTTACATCGCATCTGCGATATGCTTGTGCTGGCTGTGACGCGACAGGAATCGTCCCCAAGCAGTCTGGGGTCAGCTGCCTCCTCTCACCATGGCACCTCCCGGAGGGGAGGTGCCGAGTGGTCGCGGGGTCTCCCGTTTGGGAAGCACTCGGTGGGGGCACTGGGGAAGCGGTTCTAACGTCGGATGCTTGTGTGCGTCGAGGGGTGGTCGGGCTGCACGAATTTTAATGCCACCTCCCTATGAAATTGTACAGGATGCTGCTTGTAATGCTGTGGCATTTCACACTGGGAGCCCAGGAGCCGTGAGGCGAGCTGTTGAGTGAAAATAGCCCCAGCCCAGACCCTGCCCCAGCCCTCCGGTCATCTGACTTCAACAGTCTCTTCTCTTTCCCCTCTGTCCCGTAGGGTGGTCACGTGGCATCTTAGCCACTGGGGACAGGACGAGGGTGATGTCTCAGGAACACGCATGTTGGCTGTGGGGGTGGGGGATATCTCTTAGGCTGCGACCTCCTGGGTTAGGGTGGAATCGAAGTACACAGCTGTTCACGCTCCAACATGCACGGCGCCCTTTGGGGTGGGGAGCGGGGCCGGCGCTGTGGGGTGGAGCTAAGCGCAGGGCGCGGCGGAGGGGCCGATTACAGCCTCTCCTCTGCCGCTCGCAATCCCCCGGGAGCATGTCTTCCAGGTGGGGAGTGGGCTTGCAGGTGTGCTTCACGACCAGGGGCCTGGAAGCTTCCTGTCTGTTCTTCTGCCTCCACACCAGCCAGCTGCCCTCCCGTTACATGTAACTAGGGGTCCTGTCCTTTCTTGGCTCAGATGGCCCCATCCTGGTGGGGTGAGGGGCCCACTTGGAGGCGCTGGGACCTGAAGGTGAATCTGTGTCCTGGGGTCACACATCCAGCTGTGTCCAGCTGTGGCCAAGGGAGGAAGTCCAGCCTGGCAGGCTCGGTGCAGCCCCTAAGGGGTGGTCAGGTCGGGCTGGCGGAAGATCAGCCACAGACTGGGCGTGTGTGAGAGAGAGATTGGGGGTCCTCCCCCAGGAGGCAGGTCTGACAGCGAGCAGCCGGGTCCTTCCCTGCAGGACACGGAGACAGGACATGGGTGCCAGACGCTGGGTGCAGTGGTCCAGGCCAGAGCGTAGGCAGGACCAGGTGGCCTGGCATGGAGGTTGTCCTCTCCACCATGTCCCTGTCCAGGCCAGGACCGGTCCCTGCACCACACAGGTGGACAGGGAGCCCCAGTGCTGCTGAGGGGAGATGGGCACAGACCTGGACTTGGACTGGCCCGACACGGAGGTCAGACCACCTGGTGCCTGGTGAGAATTAGTCTGGGCTTGAACACTGGTTCCTCGGCCACAGCTCAGTGTGAGGGCCCTGGACCCACCTCCTGAACTGCACCATGAAGGAGAAGGTGTGGGGGAGTGTAGGGTTTCACTGTGTCCGTATCTGTCCATACCCATCCATCCGTATCCCCACCTACCTGTGACCTACCTACCTGCATCTGTCAGCACGCCCTCCCGCCATCCCTCCCTCCTTCCATGTTCTTATTGCGTATCTGTGTCGATGTGTGTCTGTCCCTCATCCATGTATATGTGTATCCATCCATCCATCATACACCCATGTTTCTATTACCTGTGTCGATGTGTGTCTGTCCTTCATCCGTGTATGTGTGTATCCATCCATCCATCCATACACCCACGTATCGATTTATTACCTGTCCATCTGCCTATCCAACCATTCATGTATGTACCATCCATGCACATGTGTGTGTGTTCATCTATTCACCTCTCATCTACTATCCATCTGTATGGAAGTCATTGATTTCTTTTATTATTACAAGGTTTGTTTCTAAAGCTTCATCCTCTTTTGATCTTCGTGGGGCGTGGGGTTCAGGGTGTGACGGGCATGTGACCAAGGTCGTGTCTCTCCGCCCCACAGTCTTTCCTGCACTACCGGAGCCTCTCTCAGCTCTCAGGACTCGGCTGCAAGGTGGGAGGTGGGCGGTGGGGGAGGCACGACGCTCAGGCCCTGGTGTGGGAGGACGGCCTTGTGGGTCCCCACGCCCATGGCACTCCACGGGGAGACAGGTGGAGCTCGGGAGCTGCAGGGAAACCAGGGGCTCAGACAGCGGGAAGGGAGAGGCGAGAGGACGAAGAGGAAGAGGAGGAGGCAGAGGAGGAGGACAGCCTCCCGAGAACTTGCTCAAGGTCCCACCTGGGAGAACTCGAAAGCCCTCAGTGGAGAGAAACACTCTGAATTCTGAACAAAGGCAATAATGAGCCCGGGTAAAGTGGAACATGGGAAACGCATGTACCAGCTCCTGCAGCCTGGCAGGAAACAGGCCGGGGACACGGACTCTCTCAGAGCAGGGCTGGAGGGCCGAGCTGCCAGGTAGCAGGTGGCGCCTCCCGCCCTCTGCGTCGGGAAGCGTCGGGAGCAGAGCTGCTGGGGTGGGGGGTGGAAGCCACGCCTCTCCTTGTCGGGCAGGTGGCGCAGGGGTGGGCACAAGGGGGGCTGCCACAGGTGCGCAGCTGGGACCTGCTCCATGGACAAAATGTGGTCCCCAACATCTGCGTGTTTACCTGGCACCAAGAGCAGGATCTTCTGAAAGGAGAATACATTAAAAGGAAATCTGGAGGCAGGTTGTGCGAGTCCGCTACACTGTCTCCCTCCTCCCACCTCTGCCCCCACCCGCCTGCCTCGTTTTCCACGTATCGCCTGAAATTTCTGAGAGGGACGCTCTGTTTGGGGAACAAGACACGCTGGCCTCTCTTAAGAGGGTGCCCGTGACGGTGCCGGCGTGCACCTTGCGTAGACGTGCGGGTGGCCTGTACCTGGTTCCCAGGCAGCCATGTCTGCTGTTACTACACCATCGAGACGGCTCACGCCTGTTGTGACATCACCTGCCAGGTCCTAGTCCTGGCGACCTCTCTTCCCACCTGGCTGCCCCAGGTGAGGGGACCTGGCCTGGCTGGCCGGTTGTGCCGTGTGGCTCCCCATGGCAGCCCTTCCTCCAGTCCTCTGAGTTTACCACTCCTACCAGCACTGGGCCCCATAGCAACCAAGGCTGGCAACGGCGCCTGCTGCCCGGGAGAAAAATTAGCAAAATCGCTTTCTTTTGGGGAGGGTGAGAGTGTAGGGGGGACTCTCATTATATAACAGGCCGATGTTTCCAGCTCATGTCTGGAGACATGGAGGGTCTCGGCTGGCACGTGGGGCCCAAGGGTCACCTGTGGCACCTCACTGGTCTCCCACAGAGCTGCAGACGACCCTCGGGCTCCCATGCAGCAGCCTGGGTTTGCAGAAAGCAGGGCGAGGAAGGAGGGAGGTCCCACCCTGGGCTCCCCAGGGACAAGCACTCGTGGACGCTGCCCTTCTCTCCCCTGGGCCACCGCCTGGGAGGGGCAGCTGCGTGATGGCCTCGCAGAGGGTGGTCCGGGGGCGGGTGCCAGGACTGGGCAATGGAGGCAGCCACGAGGGCTCCAGTCCCACTGAACTGCCAGAGCCCCACAGGGTGGAAAACACCCGGCCCAAGGAGGCCGGCCGGGCAGAGGGAGACTTCAGGACCCTCAGCTGTGGACGTGGGGCTATGCTCTGGGGGACGGGGGACACCAGAACCTCTGCTCAGAGAGACGGTCACTGACGCAGACACCTGATCCAGATGGAGAAGGAGCTCAGAGACATGTCCTGTCTAGGGGCCATTTGTCTCAGGTGACCTGCACCGCCAGCGACCTCGTGTCTGCTCCCCGGGTGGGCAGGCGAGAGGTCACGGGGGGCTGTGGTGGGGCCGCTCCCTGAGTGACCTCGGAACTCTCTCCTTGCTGCGGGCCCAGGGCAGCCCCGGCTGGAGCCTTCTGGGTGGGACCTGCCCTCGGCCGGTTCTGGCGTGGCTGTGGCACAGCTCTGGCTGGTTAGCATGCAGGGAGTGTCGTACTCGGAGAAATTTAGATGTATTTTTTTTTTTTTTTTTGCATGTGTGCTTGCATGTAAATGTGGGTAGGTGCTGTCCTGATTGATGGCAATTAGCATTTTCTAACGGGAACAGATGTTCGGATTGCCAGGAGGCTGGTACCTAACGCCCACCCCGCCATCTGTTCGCTGGGCAGGGCCGGGGGAAGCGGCCCCGGCCCCCGGCCCTCCAGTCCTCGGTGGTGTGTACTTAACAGGATCGTGTGAGATGGTTTCTGGAGGGAAGAAAAATAATAATAAAGATGTTTTCAGGGTTATAAATAGTTCATGCTGTTTATTATGGGATGGAGCTTTTCTCTCTGACGAGCAGCTCTGGTTTCTGTGCGGCCTGAACAAAGGGGGCTGTGCCCGGGGGCGCCCGTGCCGGTGAGGGCGGGCCACCTCGGCCGCCAAGGTCAAGGCCCGAGGACCGGAGGAGGAGGAAGAGGAGGAGGAGGAGGAGGAGGAGGAGGAGGAGGAACGAGGGCGGTGGGGCGAGAAGGTGGGGTGAGGGGTTAACTCGGGGCCTGCAGTCCTCGACTTCCGCTCAACCTCTGGAAGGCCGAGCTCGTGAGTGGGAGACCTCGGTCCCCGCGGCAGCGGGCAGGGCTCAGAGCCAGGGGCCACGTCCCCACCGCCCGGCCACCACCTCGCAACTCCACCTGTAGCGTTGGCAGGGTCCCGAGCGGAGTGGGGGCCGTTCGCATGCAGGGCCAGCCCCGGCCAGCGTCCGAGTGGCACAGGCGGGCCTGGGTCTCTGCTGTGGCCGGGGCGGGCCTGGCGCTCGTCCCTCTCCCCTGGGCTGACCAGCAGCGGCACAAACATCTTCTCTTTCTTTCTCTTTTTTCCTTTTTGGCTTCTTAGAGCAAAACAGTTTGTTTGTTTGCTCACTTGCTATAAAAAGAGTCGCCTCCCCCCTTCCCCTCGCTTCCCCTCGGCGTCTGCGCTGCGGCACGTTCCCCCGGCAGGCAGCTGTCTGCGGGGAATCTGCCGCCCGTCCTCCGGCCACCCCGCAGATGTGCCCGGCGCCCTTCCTCCGGGGGCCGGGACGCGAGCGGCACATTGGTGCCCCCGCCCGGTCTTGCTGGGCACCTTCCCCAGGCTGGTGGCTTCGATGGGCGGCTCATCGGGCAGGTGCGAAGGCCCATCCTGGACACACATCCCCTCCCCTCCAGGTCATGTGACCGTCTCCCCAAAAGGCCCTCCCGGCGGTGTGCCCTGCGTTGGAAGTGCCTTGGTGGAGAGGAAGCGGACTGGGCTCGGTGGCGAAGCGGGTGAAGGGGAGTGAAGGTTTTGGGACGAGTCCGTGTCTGGCAGAGGCCTCGCCGCAGAGCGCGAGGAGCCCGTGCACTCCGGCGTCTTCCCATCTGGATTTCCTGGTCCGGCTCCAGCGAAGCAGCAGTCAGTTCCCCGTAATTGGTGGTTGCCAGGAGCTTGGGGCTAAACCCCGAGGAGTGTGTTTGTGCAGAGCAGCCCCAGGAAAACTGTCATTGCTGCTGGTGGCAGTGGAGGTGGCAGGGCCGTGGCAAAATAATAAGAGCTGCTTCTCCTGCCTTCTTTTCTCGACCCGGGAACAGCCCGGGCTGAGTGTCCCAGAAGAAGTAATGTCAGACGACCCCGACGTCTGGGCTGGACACATCCTCTGGGAGCTTTCCGTGTGGCTAGGAATGACGTGTGCGTGCGCGCTTCCGCTTTTATAACTCCGTGTCTGTGACTTTATTTTGTCTCCATGTCTTGCTTCTCTCTCTCCAGGAACCTTTTTTACTTGACATCAGACTTCTCAGCCTCGGTGCTGTGGACACTTGGGGCCGGGTGACTCCCTGTTCCCAGGCCTTGTCCTGCGGGACTCTGAGCAGCCTCCCGGCTTCTCCCGTTTGGGGCCGGTGGCTTCCGCTCCCCCAAGCTGACAACCAGGAATGTCCCTGGGCGTTGCCAGTGTCCCTGGGAGGCAAAATTGCCCCCAGTTGAGAACTGCTGTCACTCCATCCTTGCGTGACTGCATTTCTAAGGTCTACCATTCACGAGCTCGCTGTGTAGGAGATGCCGTGTGAGCCTTTCTAAGCATTTGGCCATTGCGGCGCTCCCTGAGGTAGCTGTTGTCACCTGCACCTGCAGAAGGGCCACCTGAGGTCCGGCGGGGCTGGAGGACTTGCCCAGGGTAACGCCACCCGGGCGTCGGTGGCGGAGCTGGAGTCAGACTCAGGCAGCCCGTGGGCTCCAGGGTCACATGGTTCATTCGTCTCATAGCTGCTCCTTGACCACTTCCCGTGCCCGGGCGCTGTCCTGGGAGCTGGGGGCTCAGCGGTGGACAGAGACAGAAGCAGACAGGCAGGCAGGCGGCGGCCAGATCAGGAAATCGTACAGTATGTCCGCGGATGGGTTGATTTCCCGGGCTACCGTGACAAATTGCCAAAATCTAGGCAGCGTACAACACCAGAGACTTACTCTCTCACAAATCTGGAGGCCAGAGGTGAGAGACCGAGATGTCGGCAGGGTGGGTTTCTCCTGGGGGCTCTGGGGGAGGCCCTTCCTCCCCCTCCCAGCTTCGGCGGTCGCTGCAGTCCTGGTGTTCCTGGGCCTTCGCTGCGTCACTCCAACCTCCGCCTCTCCCTGCACGTCCGACTCTCCCTCTCGCAAAGACCCAGCCCTTGCTTTTGGGGCTGTCCCAATTCACGACGATCTCATCTCAAGGTCCTTAACTAATTAAACCTGAGGTTTGGGGGGCCAGTGTTCAACCCACTACAGCCAGCGGCGCCTGCCATGGGGAGCGACAAGCAGGGTGCCAGGCCCTGTGCTCAGCGGGGGACACTCACAGGGCATGGCGGGTGTGAGATGTGTTTGTGGTCCGTGGTTGTCAGATGACGTGGCTCCACTGAGAAACGCTGTCGGAGTCCAGAGGAGGAGGAAGCGGGTGCAGATGAGACCACCCCACCTTCATCCTTCCCCTCCCAGGCTGCCCGGCTCACTGTCCCGGGGGCAGAGGACTTGGGGAAGGCGTCCGGAAGCAGGACAGAAGGAATCTGAATGAGAAGAGAGTATTTCCCTACAGCAGCCAGAGGTCCTCGTGGCCGAGTCTTCATGGCTCAGCCTCTTGTGTTCATTTCTCATTGAATCCCGTGGCCTCCAGCGGTGTCTGTGAAGTGAGAAGCTGCGCTGGTCTTCATGCTGGGCCCTGGGGATCCCGGTGAGCACAGCACGTTTCCTCCCCTCGACAAGCTTGCTGTTTCGTGGAGGAGACAGACGTGCTACAGCTTATCCATCCTGCCCAGCAAGGGCAATACCGCCTAGAGGCAGAACATGCTGTGGGGGCCCAATAGAAGGGCTTTTGAGCTGGGCTTTGAAGGATGCATAGGAGTTTTCTGGAAAGAATTGGTGAGCAGAGAACTGCAGACAGCAAAAGCATGGAGGTAAGAAAGGGTGCTGTCTTAGTGTGTTTTGTGTTGCTGTAGTGGACTACTACAGACTGAGAGATGTTTATTCAACCCTTGATTCTGGAAGCAAGAAAGTCCAAGAACATGGCGCTGGCATCTGACAAGGCCTCCGTGCTGCGTTATCACATGGTGGAAGGTGGAAGGGCAAAGGGCATGAGAAAGAGAGCAAGAGGGGGCTGGGTTTGCTTTTAGAGTAAGCCGCTACTCCCATGAAAACTATGGTCTACCCGCCTCTCAGTGGGCCCCCCCAACACTGCTGCATCAGGGAGTAAGTTTCCAACACATGAACTCTGGGGGACACGTTCAAACCCTGATGGGCATGGCTTGCTGAGGTGGAGCAGGAGAGGCTGGGGTGGCTGGGTTTGGGGCAGGAGGCTGGGCAAGTGGGCCCCGGCCACAGTGTCCTGCGTGGCCCCCAAGCAGGGAGGGACCCAGAGTGGGGGAGGCTGGTCCTGGGGGCCGACCGTGGTGGTGGGTGGACCCCAGACTGCAGGCCTTCTGGGGGCTGCTGCTGGAGTTGGGGTGGCAAGGACGACACCCTGGACTCCCGTGGGGGCAGGAGCAGCAGAGAGAGGGGACGATTGTATAAGCATTGAGGTGAAATGTACACGACACGAGATGAACCATAAGTCATTTCAAAGTGTGGGACCAGCGGCATTTAGTACTCAGTGTCCTGCAGCCCCCACCTGTGCTTAGTCTCAGAGCGATGTCCCCAGCCCAGGAACCCCCACCCCCGTGAGCAGCCCCTCCGGCCCCGCCCCGCCCCCGTGGACGTTAACCTGCCTGCCTGCCGTCTCTGGATCTGCCGGTTCTGGACATTTCGTACAAGCGGAATCAGCTCTGTGCCCTGGTAGCACCTTGTGGCGCGTATCAGACGCCGTTCCTCCTTGTACCCGAATGACATCCCACCGCACGGCTCTGCCTCACGCTTGTCCCCTCCACCCACCGTGCCTGTGACTACTGGGAGGGTCAGTGTTTGGGACAGTTCTGGCTCTCACGTGCGTTCGCTGAATGTGGAAATGAAACCGTGACCCTGAATCCCGCAGTCTGCCCTTAAATCCATTCCTGGCCGGTCCCACCACCGTAATCCAGTGTCCCACTTCAAGGAACAGGTGTGTTCCAACACCTGCCACTGTGTTGAGGGACCTTGTCCTCAGCCTTTAGGAATGTGGCCGGTGTCGCGGGTGCTCTGGGGGTCTCTAGGACTCGTGGGGGCGGGGCCATGGACTTGACCTCCACGGGGATGCGGAACCGCCCGCAGCGGCCTGGTCCTTCACCTGTCGTCCTCCGGCCTGGAGCACCACCTGCCCCTTGGCATCCCCTTCCCCTCCAGGGCAGGGCACTGCCCAGTGTCAGCCCGCTGAGCTCCGTGCCCCCTGACCACACCAGGTTCCCCAGGACATCCCACGTCCTGCAGGAAAGTGGAGTCCAGCCTTGGGGG
>JAQIFY010005158.1:0-11251 GCA_028533085.1 Varecia variegata | reverse complement strand
CGCCCGGCTCTTCTGGTATTCTTTCATAGTTTCTATTATTTTCCTAAATTCTTATAGCTTGTTTTGAAATAGTAGGGAATTTTTTTATCTGTTTTATTGTATGTTTTCTATCATGCCTTATTGTCCACATTAATAGTATTCTGCTCATGATTCTTTTTCCTCATAAAAACTTTACATGAGATCCGTCCACAATGTATTCCTCTTACTGATTATAAGTGAGAAGGATTTTTCTGTATTCAAAGAAAAGGGAGAGTCAAGTGAACTTGCCTACCTTCATGGTTCTGGACTTCTCCTCCATTCTTTTATCCTGGAGCTTCTCTTTACTTTGCTCTCAGTGTTTTCACACTGCTTCCTTTTAACTTGTCCTCTCAGGCAGTTCTCCCTTGAAAGGTGCCTTATGTTGATCAGTTTGGAGAGTTCTTGGTGTTAGGTCTCTGTGGCATGATCTTTCTGTTCTGTGGTCCCTTAAACTCACTCATGAATCACAGCCTTTGAAGGCCCTTCTCAGGTGTGTCTGCCATTTTCAAATTGGCTCCCTGAGTTTTCAACACTAGTGGGAATAGCTTATTTGGGAGGTAAATATCTGTTTCTTGATCTCAGACTCATCAGAAGTGCTTTTGTCTTCCCTCAGATTTCTTCCATGCAGTTGCTGATACCATGTGGGCCTGATGTCAGGTTTAAGTTTTAGTGTTGCAGTGTTGCAGGAATATCCTTTCTGTCAATTTTGCTATAGATGCTAGCCATACAATTTTGTTTTATTATTCTAGCCTCCACATCTGTTTTTATTGGAGGTTTTGGAAAGATTAAGAAACTAGGCCAGTGTTCCCTATACTATCATGCTAGAAACCAGTTTATTCTTTTTATTTTTTTAATTTCAGCATATTACATGGGTACAAATGTTTAGGTTATGTATATTGCCCTTGCCCCACCTGAGTCAGAGCTTCTAGTGTGTCCATCCCCCAGACGGTGCGCACCACACCCATTAGGAGTGTATATACCCATCCCCTCCTCCCCCCTCCCGTCTGCCTGACACGCGATGAATATTATTACTATATATGCACTTAAGTGTTGATCAGTTCAAACCAATTTGATGGTGAGTACATGTGGTGCTTGTTTTTCCATTCTTGGGATACATCACTTAGTAGAATGGGTGCCAGCTCTATCCAGGATAATACAAGAGGTACTAGATCACCATTGATTTTTATGGCTGAGTAGAACTCCATGGTATACATATATCACATTTTATTAATCCACTCATGTATTGATGGGTACTTGGGTTGTTTCCACATCTTTGCAATTGTGAATTGTGCTGCTATAAACATTCTAGTGCAGGTGCCTTTTTTATGGAATATATTTTGTTCTTTTTGGTAGATGCCCAGTAATGGGATTGCTGGATCAAATGGTAGGTCTACTTGTATCTCTTTGAGGTATCTCCATATTGCTTTCCACAGAGGTTGTACTAGTTTGCAGTCCCACCAGCAGCGTATGAGCGTTCCTATCTCTCCACATCCATGCCAACATTTATTGTTTTGGGACTTTTTGATAAAGGCCATTCTCACTGGGGATAAGTGATATCTCATTGTGGTTTGGATTTCCATTTCCCTGATGATTAGAGATGTTGAGCATTTTTTCATATGTTTGTTAGTCTATCTTCTTTTGAAAAGTTTCTGTTCATGTCCTTTGTCCACTTTTTGATAGGGTTGTTTGATTTTTTATTGCTGATTTTCCTGAGTTCTATATAGATTCTAGTTACCAGCCCTTTACCAGACGTGTAACATGCGAATATTTTCTCCCATTCTGTAGGTTGTCTGTTTGCTCTCATGATAGTTTCCTTGGCTGTGCAGAAGCTTTTTAATTTGATCATGTCCCATCTATTTATTTTTGTTGTTGCTGTGATTGCCTTTGGGGTCTTCTTCATAAATTCTTTGCCTAGGCCAATGTCTATAAGAGTTTTTCCAACATTTTCTTCTAGAATTCTTATAGTTTCACGCCTTAGGTTTAAGTCTGTTACCCACTGTGAGTTGATTTTTGTGAGAGGTGAAAGGTGCTGATACTGTTTCAGTCTTCTACATGTGGCTGTCTAGTTTTTCCATCACCATTTGTTGAATAAGGATTGTTTTCCCCAGTGTGTATCTATGGTCATACCACCCTGAAAGCACCTGATCTCGTCTGAAGAGCTTTAAAAGTAGGTTATTAACAATCACTTTGCGTATTTGGGGCACTGATCTGAGAGGAATCTATAAATTTTACCATTTGTTCTTTTGGCGTCTTCTGCCTTTGTTATGTCCAGTCATAATACAATTTAGTCACTTTAGAAAAGCAGTAAAGAAATTCTTAACTAAGAGAAAATGTGCCTTTTATAAGTGTGCATATGTACACAAACTTACTATACATAATACATATCTATGCAGTGTATATGATAAAAAATCACAAATTGATTTGGTTTACAAATTTTTTAGAGAAATGTGAGTTTTTTTAAATTAAAAAACAGAAGATGTGGATTTATTTTTGCTTATAAATACTAAGGAATGTTTTCCCATTTTAATAATTTTTGCTTTTATCTTAAATGTTTTTATTTTCACCTAATAAAAAAGGGAAGGAATGTTTTGCCAAGCTCAAGACCCATTTGGATCCATGGTTTCTAGATGTCAAGCCCAAATCGAACACTCTGGAGTTTAACCTTGGTTGCTTTTGGCTAAAGTGGTTTCCTGTTTCTAAGAAAGGAAAAAAAAAAAAAAAGGTTCCAAAAGTCTATTAAAAAGATCACAAGTTTTCTCTAAAACCCAATGGCTCACACAACAAAATACTTTGATGAATTAAGTACAAATGAATCTAAAAATGTAAATTAGATTTACCTATAATATACTGTTGGCTTTATAAATTGAGAAAGGGAGTAGTAAACTGAGACAAAATGTCTATGGGAAAAAAGCTGCTAGGGTTTGGCCAAACCTAAACATTTGAAAGACACTGTTGCTGGAGATGCAAAATGAACCCCAAATTTGTGAAGTTTTGTGTTTTTTCTCATAATTTTGTTGTACTTATTCCCACAGCCAACTTCAAATGACTCCTTCCCTGCCCCCCAAGGAAAAAACAGGGCAGCTGAAAACTTTGCTTAAACTTCTTAATACTTTTAATCCTTACTCATTATAATTTGATTACTGAGACAGATTTTCTCTGTGGGCCTCCTATTAAATCACTTTCAAGTTGAAACAAACCAGAAATCCTTTTAAATAACAGAGCTAGTATTCACTTTAAGCTGCTCAGAATTTATACAGAAATTGTAGAATGTCTCTTCTAAAATGCTGTAA
This sequence comes from Varecia variegata, assembly GCA_028533085.1. Lineage (NCBI taxonomy): Eukaryota > Metazoa > Chordata > Mammalia > Primates > Lemuridae > Varecia > Varecia variegata. The sequence continues at coordinate 7,943 of JAQIFY010005158.1, read as the reverse complement.
ATGTGCCCAGAGACTACTGTGATGGGCTTATCCTTCCAACCTAACCAAAAATAAATAAATAATAAATGAATGAACTTGATGTTCTGGGTTATAAAGTAGAGGATGATATTACTTAGCTTTATATTTGATTTTATTATTTTCCATGTTCTTAGATATCAATGTTGATAGGGTTACCTCAAATTAAGATTGGAAGTGGATTTTAAATTGTTTGCTTTGATATTATAAGGATATTATCCAAAACATTCATTACATCTTATATTTTAACATGGAAAAGAAACTGTTTAATCATGTTTAAATGGTGTTTTACCTCTTTATTTTTGAGTAGTTTCCGAATATCCAGACATGATATACATCTGTGCTTTTAAGAAGCTATATTGAATTATTCACCTGAATGGTGTAACGCAAACTAGAAAATGTATAACAGCTGAGGCCTATGGGGGTGGGGTGGGGGGGTTGGCAGGGAGGTAGATGAGGATGAATGGAAAGAGCAATAACTACAGTAATTCTCAACTTTTTGTGTACATAGAAATTTCTAGGGAACCTCTTAGAAATGGATGTTTCAAGGGACTTAGCTCCAGAGATTCAGATTGAGTAGGGTTAGCCTTAGAATAATGCCCAGGAATCTGTATGTTAAACATGAGATACTGCATGTTGTCTTTAGATTTTTGATAAATAACTTTATTAGAATTTTAGATGCCAGGTAAAGAATATAAAAACAGTTTGGGAACTTTAATATCCAGGATAGAATTTTTTTTTGAAAACGAAAAGTAGCTATTGTGCTCTAAATAATGACAGAGAAAAGGTTGGGACAAATAGAAGCAAAAATTATGGAAATGACAGGTAACTTGATGGTTGAAAAAGAAGACTGATTAAATACAAAATGGAAGTATGTTTAGTAAACTCTAAGGAACTTACACTATATTCAGATAAAAACAGGAGGGATTTGCAGGTATTAGTGTCTAAATAGATACAATGTTTTAAATGTCCACATCTACCTCTTTCAGCTCTTTCAGATAAGATGTCAGGCCAGCCATGGGAACATAAATTGGGCCTCTGTCCTGAGCAGTTTACTCTAAACTACTTTATACTTTATGTCCTGACCTGTTCTTGATTTCCCAGATTGTCACTCCATGACTCATTTCATTACTAATAAGTCCTCAGAACTGGCTTTCACCTTTGTAATCCCTTCTTTAACCACCATTTAGACTGCTCTGGCTATATTACCATCCATTGCCTTGGTCAGATCCTGCTTCCTCTATCCACTACTACAGAACCACGCCATGCCTTGAAGGGCTAGGCCTCCTTGGATTGGAGTCAAGGTTGGCCCCATTCCTGTGTGTTCACAACCACTTGTTACCTCCACTCTTTGTTCCACTTCTTGTGTTGTTCCTACTGGCATTGACTGAAGTAACATTTAGCTTTGGGGATATATGCCATTTGCTGCCTGTTCCAGAGTCAGCCCCCTATAGCCAGGTCAGACCCTATAGGCTTTATCGTTCTAAACTGTTTATGTTCACTATAATTATTAGGGGAGTATGTTAAAAATAACGTTGCTCAGATCCCAGTGGTTCTGGAGAACAATATGATTAGCGTTATCCAAAGTGTGGTCCTCAGATAGGCAGCATCAGCATCAGCTGGGAGCTCATTAGAAATATAAATTCTTGGGCTCCACCTCAGACCTACTGAATCAGGATGGCTTGGGGTGGAGCCTAGCCATCTGTGTGTTATCCAGGTAAAGCCCAGACTAACTTACTGATTCCCAGTGATACCAGTGCTGGCATTTGGTGCTTAAAATATAGTCTGATCTCAGACCTGCTGAAGCAGAACCTGTATTTTAACAAAATATCCAGATTTTTAGAAGTCCTTGTCTGAAAACTATGTTTTTTAACAAGTTACCTCAATGGTTTTAGGCATAACAAAGTTGGAGATCATTTGCACTAACACATATTCTACACTCAAGTGTAGGGCAGTACTGTTCAGTCTCAGCTTGATGTTTCTCGAAAGATTTTCTGTTTAAATATATATCTCCTAGTGCCCCTATGGTTCATAGTACTAACCCTGTGTAATATCCATGTTTCAGAGCTGATTTGAGGCTTGACTACTTAATACCTATAAAACCTGTTGAGATCCTCTGGTAAATCCCAGGGTCAAGGAAGCATCCATATATTTGAGGCTTTGCTGTCACTGGTACTGTAATAGATTTTGTCATGACATTCATATAACTCCCTGCAAAGAATGAAGCCACTCTTAAATCAGGTTCTAAGACAAAAGAAATAAACCAAAAAATAGAAATAAAACAACACTAAGCCTATGCCTACCTGTCTTCCCCCAAAGTAGGATAAGAACAAACTATCCATATATATTATTTTATTATTCATTCAAAGTGAATATTCATTCAAATGTTCTTGCTGCTAACCAGAAGCTCTGCTGAGTTTGTGATGTCTTACCTGTTGTTACCATAAATTCCCAAGCATGAATTATAATTTCTGATTGAGTCAAATGTTGAAATTTTATTATTAGAGATATAAATTGCAAATATTCACCTCACAATGTTTGTGTAAAACAAACCTTCTTTGATCTATTTTAAAGATATCACAGCATTTTTTTGCATTTATTTTTTTTATTTTATTTTTTTGAGACAGAGTCTCACTCTGTCATCTTGGGTAGAGTGTAGTGGCGGTGTCATCATAACTCACAGCAACCTCAAACTCCTGGGCCCAAGCGAATCTCCTGCCTCAGCCTCCCAAGTATCTGGGACTAGAGGCGTCCATCACAATGCCTGGCTAATTTTTCTATTTTTAGTAGAGACCAGGTCTCGCTTTTGCTCAGGCTGGTCTCAAACCCTTGACCTCAAATGATCCTCCCGCCTCAGCCTCCCAGAGTGCTAAGGATTACAGGCCTGAGCCACTGCTCCTGGCCTTATTGAATTTTCTTAAAAAGAAAAATGAGAGCAAAGATACTCCAACTCCATTGGTTGCTTTTTGAAGGAGTAGACATATTTATTTCATTAGAAATTTTACTAAAATTATAACCCTTATCACACAACCTACCTTGTAATGTAATTACTTGTGCTTGTGTCTATTTTCTCACTAAATTGTTAGCTTTTAGAGAACAAAGACTGGGTCTTACTTATATTTGAAATCCCCACAGTTCCTATTGGTGCCTTTTCAAAGCCTTGAAAAAATGAATGATCTCTTTACTCCTTCCTAATACTGGAAATTTGTTCAGCCTGTGTCTCTTTAGTGTATTGCTAACCAAACTTCTGGCTAACCAGTAAGATAACTGAGCTCAAATCTTAAGAAGCTACTTGACTATGCAAGGGACCAATTAATCCCTGCAGATTTATTCATTTTCTCTGCTCTGTCAGAAGGGAATGTGGATTAGGTGAAACTAGTAAATAGCTTCACAAAGAAAATAACTAAAGTTGATATTATCACCAGTATAAACACAACCTTCTCAACTCTTAAAAGTAATGACCTAAAAACCTCATAATAATTTCCTATACATCAAGCCTTCCTGTATTATAAATAGCCTTGCTCACAATGTAGAGAAAAAGACAGAAATACTGAAAGAAATTATGCCTACTAAATTATGGGAAAGCCTATAATGAAATAACATTGAATAATAGGAAATTGCTATTCTATTTTTGTAGGTGAAAAATTATTGAATATTAATAATTTCCTATGGTTTAATGTAATAGCCTTTGCAATTCCTAAGCATATTCTATTGAAATTTTAACAGTGCCTATAGATGCCTTTCACATAAAAGTAGTTCTTTTAAGTGAAAGACTTTAATTTCTGTCAACTCCAACAGTTGAGTTCAGGAGATTCATGAGTTTTGTAAACCAAGATTCTAAGAACACTGATGGTTAGAAGCTCTGTGGATTTTTTTTTTTAATTTGAGTTCTGCTTTTATTTATTTTCTAATAAAAAGGCTCAAGATACAACCATAAGGAAAATGGAATATTTTACTATATTTTTCCAAATTGCAGTTATTAAACAACATGCATTAGATCAGTTTTGGTGTTTGGTAAAATGAAAATTTGTAGTACTCCGTTACTGAATCAGAATTTTGGGGTGAAGCCCCTGAAGTCAGAATTTTTACGAAGTATTCAAGATGAATCTTATCATACCAAATCTAGTGAAAAACACTGAATTACAGTCAAATCTCTCTTTCCCAGAATGCGGTAACTGAAGTCTGAAGACACTAATTGATGTGTCCTGATGTCATATAACTAGTCACTAGGATACTTCATTTCTCATCCAGGCCTTTTGATTAATAGTTCCATTTTTAATTCTACCATGTGAACTAAACAGAAAAAAAAACTTTTTTTCTTTCTCTTTTTTCTTGTTGTCCTATTGCTTTTTTCCCCCTCTCATTGAATTTGTTACAATCTAGATGAAAATGAGAAGCAACCCATAGAAGGTCATGCTTAGGTAGTGATTTTTCCTGTAAAGGCATGGATTTTCCATACTTCTTCAAGTTAATTTAGTAGATTTACAGAATGTTGTATTTAATTAACATAATCCATTTCAAAGCTTTGGTGGCTGCATCTAACAATTATCAAATTTATTTCTCCTCCCCAATACAGACACCTTCTTATAGGTAAGTTTTAGAGAAATAAACAATGTAATGTTTAACCCAGAAAGTTCTAATGATGAATTCTCATTTTTAGGGAATGAATAATTAATATTAATTGAACTATTTCAGAAAAAAATGGATGGAGATTTTTTTTAAAAAGTTTGCCAAGTTGCCATAATTCTATACCCAAATATGATGACCCAGAATAATAAGTAAAACTATAGAACTAATTATGCTTATGAGCATAGATGTAAAATTTCTACTTGACATATTGTAAATCTATTTCTAAAAATACTAACACATTATAAAAATGAACCAAATATAAATGAGATTTATATTATGAGTATAATCAAAGTTAAATATTGGAAATATTTATACATACTACTTTCTGTTGAAACTTAAAGAGATTTTGGTTTGGGGTAAATAGAGTAAGCATACCCCACATTCTCTCTCCCATTGAACATGACTATAAAACTTTGACAGAATGCATGGAAAACCAATTTGAATACTCAAAAGAAAATATTAGCAGGCAGATTAGGGGAGAATATTAGAACTAAATATACCAACTTATAGCCAGCAAGCATACCATTTTAACCTCCATTGGCATTCTCTGGCCTGACTGCACAACCTGAAATCTGGATATGGGCACCAGGGTGCAGAGAGATCTCTAGGAAAAGCTCTTTAGTTCCGGCTCAAGGAGAAAGAAATGAAACTTCTAAATCTCAGAATGAGGGTATGAAACTGCTGGGATTTTTTTTCTTTTCTCTATTTTTCTGTACTCCAGCCTCTAAGCAAGCCTATAGTAGTGGAGAAAGAGATTTCAATGGGAACCTGCCGGAGACTAAATTCCCAGACAGAGGAAGCTTCTTCTGATCAGTGGAGCTGTGTGCAGCTATCCCACCAAGAAGGTGGGATAAACACTGCCCCCCAATTGCTCCCCTCTCCCTTTTCCTCTTGCTACTTGACTCTAGATGTGGATGTAGTTACAGAAGTGTATGACAGAAGGGAGTAAATAAAATCCCAGTTTTCTGGTAGGAGTTGTGAAAAAGAGGAGCCCAAGAAAATTGGTAAGTACTGGGGAGACCATGGAGAGGGAAGTGCTCAGGAAAATTCCTGATGAACTCACCTTTGAGCTGTGTATGTGTGGGTCTGATCCTAATAACTGTACTACTACAGACTTTGAGAAGTGAACTAACCAACAGACCATCACCCAGGTCATAGACTGAGGCTGACTTGTGCATATGTGGGACAGATACAAATAAAACTGCAAAGGCTTTGAAAGCTGAACAGACACTGGCATAATAGACTACAGATGGTCTATGGTTTTAGAACTTACAGCCTAAAACTTAACCAGGTTGATTGCCTACTAAAACAAGAATATCAACATTCTCAATAAAATTTAAACAGGACCTACTATCTCATAATGTAATATTCAAAGCACCCAGGATTCAATCCAAAAAAACTTGGCATATGAAAAACTAAGAATATTCAACTTGCATGGAAAAGACAACCCACAGATGCCAGAATAGAGATGACAAAAGTGTTGGAATTATCTGACAAAGAGTTAACCATCTTATTATAGAAATACTGGCACAAGCAATTGCAAACACTTTTGCAATTAATGGAAAAAGAAAAAGTGTTAGAAAATAAATAGAAGATAATGTAGAAGAACCAATTGGAAATCTTGGACCTGAAAAAAGAGTAACAACAACCATCAAACCAAATCCTCACTAAATGGGCTCAAGAGCAGAATGGAGACCCCAATGAAAGAGTCAGTGAACTTGAAGATGAATCAGTAGAAATTGTGCAATCAGAACACAGAGAAAAAAGAAGTTTAAAAACTGAGAACACCACAGGAACCTGTGGAACAATGATAAATATCTACTAAAATTTATGCTATCAGAATCCCAAAGAGAAAGAGTACAGTGCTGAAAATAATCTTGAAGAAAGATGGCTACAGTTTCTAGTTTGATTCCTTCATGGACCAGTGAAACCACCTTCTCTACGTTGTTTTCTCTTGGATTTGTCTAGTACACAATGATTTACATTGTGTTTAAATTTCTATAAATTATTTGTACTATGAGTTTTATTACTTATTCCTATCATCTTTTATTGCCTGTTTAATTATTTTATATCTCACCACAAATTCTGATATCTGTTCCAATTTCCACTTACCCCCAATACTAATGGATTTATTAGCTTCTCTAAGACCTACTATTCTCCACTCAGATTTTCAATCATTATATGAAGAAACTTTGCTATGGAGTCTATATTTTAGATGACTAGTAGCAATGTAACGTGAAATAAAGAATTAATAAACTTCAGGGTGGTGAGAAGTAAGAATTGAAAGGTTGATCATAGTTTGTCAATGCAGATATGATTTACTTTAAAAGTTATAAAATAAGAATTAGAAAATATCCATTATAGTTAATGTCTTTAAGGCAGGATGGCAACAGTTTACCTTATAAAAGGATTCATAAACATAGAATTCACATAGTAATTTGTGAATTGAATGATCAAGAAAAAAATTATCAAAAATGAAAATTGTTTTTGAGGTACATACCAGTTGGATAAAATAAGACATGGTGTATTAAAAATATCTTGTATGTTTTGTTAGCTTGCAATATTCCGTGTTAGAGTAATCAAATGTATCTTGGTGATTTCAAGAGCAAGTCACTAAATTAGCTGCTTTGTAAAGCAAATTGAACTCATATAAAAATCATAGAATTAGAAAGATTTACTCAACAGGCCATTAAACAGTTTTGTTTCTCCCTAACTTTGTGTTCTTCACTAATTCCCTTGAAATTCTGGGACTTTAGGACGGTTATATCTTCAGATTGAAACACTAATTGCAAACATTAACAACTGTTAGATGCCTCAAAATAATGTCTTGTCAACATCATGTTTTTTCTTCCAACTTCTCTTTTTAAGGAAAGCTTTTTTCTTTGGTGATTTAATTTTAATTACTTGTTTTTGAACAAATAAATCCTATTCTTTTGGGTAATTGTTGTGTTTTCAATAAACAAAGATGCAGTATTGCTGTTCACATTCAAACTGTAGGAAAAATATATTCAAGTGATGACAATTCTGGGTTTAAACCTTAAACCAAATTTTCGGTAACTTAGTTCATTATTTATATTTATCATGAAAGTCTCTAAACTTTCAACCACATGTGTTAATGTGGAAGCAATTTGGATCAAGGGGGTGGGGATTTGTTTTAAGTGTACTTGAAGAGGGAATCCTGAATTACTCTTGAGACTATCAATTTAAGATTTTAAAGTCTTTTCTGTTGCATACCAACTTAATCAATATTGTTCTCTAAGGCTTTTGAATACTCAAATTGATGTTTCAGAGAATTTAGA
>JAQIFY010005157.1:0-11252 GCA_028533085.1 Varecia variegata | reverse complement strand
CCTGCCCATTAGCAGCCACTCCACATTTCCCCATCCTCACCTCCCAGCCCCAGGCAACCACCAATCTACTCTTTGTCTCGATAGATTTGCCTATTTGGGACATTTCTTACAAATGGAATCATAAAATCCATTTTGAAATTAGGTGGGGGTCCAAATTGTTACTGCAATGAATTATAAAATAATTTTGCAATTTTGAGTTATGTATGTGGTCCTCCATGCTTGGATGTTTTTTACTTGCATATAAATGTCATTTTTTATTCCAACATAAGTTATGATGAACAAATATGTATATATATTTTAAAATCTTGGCTTTCTATCCCTGGCATCTTTCACCTTTAAGGACTCTCCAGAGATCAAAATCTCCCCTTTGAAAAGCATTGGCCTGGAGCAAATCATAGTCTAAACACAGCTCTCCTAAGAGCAGAGCGAAAATTCAGTTTTGTTTACATTTGGCTGAACTAAAAGGGGTCATTTCAAGAAAGAGTCAAGGACTAGAAAAGGAAATGGCCCGGAATGAGTCGAAAATATTTAATGTTTAAAAATTGGGGAACTATCTAAGAGAACTTCCAGCTATTGTCAATGGCATGATTGAAAAGAAATTGAGTGTCAGGGTAACCAGCCAAACCAAAGCTCTTTCGGGGCAAGAATCACAAAGCACGTATTTCTATGTATAAATAATACAGCATATAGTGCAGAAATGAGAATATAGACCATAAAATTCCTTTAGGAAATACATTCCGTAAGAGTCAAAGGTGGGAGTGGGGAAAAGAAAGCGTGGCCCTTACTGGGTAGGAAACTTAGAATATTTCAACCCATGGGGCAAAAAGGATTGGGTTCAATAGAAATGCAAGTTAATTGTAATCAGTAATTCAAATATAATGTTCACATATTTTGTTTTTCTAACATTTCCCAGACAAACAATGCTGGTGGTTATTGATTTTTTTTTTTTTTTGGTACATTCTGATAGGCAAACTGGTCTTCTTAATTTTTCAGAGTTAAAGGTTACTATTGTTTTATTTTCCATGGAAGTATTCTTCCTATTTTCTGTTGGGTTTTAGGAATCCAAGTTATTCCAACGTGTCTTTCAATATTAATGTGGTGTTACTTTTTCCTCCAAAATGTAGACTCTTACAGATGCTTTGTAACACATCCAGCATTTCACACATCCCCACAAGGGCTTAACAAATGCTATTTATTGCCAGACACAGATAATGACCATGGACATTGTTATATAGGCTGACATCTTCTCCCAGAAAGTATGTGTATATCAAGATCTAAGCATAAATAAATGGGATTATAGTATAAATGCAATACGTTTTATTGACTTGAAACTTCTGCTTATTTCTCACTAGTTAACCTCATTTATTTATCCTGCTTTTAAAGAGAATATTGCCAAATCCTGTACTGGTTTCTTGAAGTAAGAACAAGGAGATTCATGAAACAACCAACTGTGACACTTCAATAATCTTGACTTACATTGAGAGCACAATCTAAACCAGAGAATATTTCTAAAGAACTGTAGTTTATTACTTTCAGGCACATACATAAACAAAAGCTGCAGGCAAGGTGTTTCCATGTCAAGGGCCTCCTGGTCTGTGTTTATGTCTCATTTGTGATGGACGGTGTAGACACTAACACAGTGTGCTAACATGCGTAGAGCAGATTGCTTGTGCAAATACACATGAATATATTATGAACCCTCTTATTTTTTTTATTTCTCCATGCTTATGGAGATTTTTTTTAGAGGTGAGCAATAGTACAGTGTCTTTTGTAGACTTACACAATTTAAAGTATTTAAATTATCAAAGTTCAGTCAATAATACCAAACCAAAGATTTGTACCCGAGGTTCTTACCGAAGAACTCAGCCCTTAATGGGCTGCCAAAAGCACAAAGGAAGCAATTAGTATCAAGAGAGATGGTTTCAAAGACATGTTTATTGATTCTCAGCCATGCACTGTAGCTCGAGCCTATAATCCCAGCTACTTGGGAGGTTGAGGTGGGAGGGCTGCTTGAGGCCAGGAGTTCAAAACCAGCCTGGGAAACATAACGAGACCCTGTCTCTAAAAAAATTTTTAAATTAGCCAGTGTGGTGGCACATGTCTATGGTCCCAGCTACTCGGGAGGCTGAAGTGGGAGGATCCCTTGAGCCCAGGAGTTCGAGACCAGCTTGGGTAATATAGTGAAAACTCATCTAAAAAAGAAAAAAATTACTCATTTTTCTAAATCTTTCCGTTTCTGTTTCTGCATTACTACATGACCTAAAAGCAGCCACACTTTTCCACAAAAGTGGTTCTCAAATTTAATGCACTAGGTTCCTGGGGCCTGTCTCCCCCAGATTTTGATGTGGTTGATTTGAGACAGGACTTAGAAATCTGTATGCTTATCATGTAGCTCCAGGTGATTTTGATCCGGGTGATACTGCTGACCATGTTTGAGAACCTGGATGTGAATGCACCAAATTTCTGCATGCTGTGTTCCACTGGATTATGTTGAAGGTGGATGCAATACCTTTTTACAGGAAGACTTTTTTTTTTTTTTTGTAGCCCTTGCAAAACTGTTGTCTTTCATGATGTTATTCGATATTTCTTATGGATCTTTTATATCTGAAATTATATGTGACAAATTTATCTGAAGATTTAGGGACAGAAAAAAGTTTTCCTCTTCTGAAAAACTGATGTTCTTTCAATGAACAGCCAAAACAATAAAAATCATCATCTCTTTTTGCCCTGGATCATAAGTAATAATAAGTAAGCATCTCATTTCAGGTTCTCAGCCGATTTTTTTCCTGTGTGGCTTCTGAACTTTCTTTATGATTTAGTTTTCAGCTGTCCTGCTGCAAAATAGTTTTTTATTGTAATGATTTCTGAGAAGAATGGAGGAGAAATTATAAAAATATAAATATTAATAAAATGTTTGATGTGGTTGTCGCCTCATAATGTGCAACATTATTTCCTGCACTCAGCTGCAAGCCAGGGTCCAGTGCTGACCCGGGCTGCCCTCCTGGCTCCTCTTGTTCCTCATACTGATTTTTGGTTTCTCTCATTTCCTGTAAGTATATCATTCTAATTGAGCTGGTCCCATGGTGGCCTTTCTTTCTACTTTCCTGATGGCCGTCTCATATTTTGCATTTATTCATCATGAAAATAGCGCATATTTTCCATAAATTCTCATTGCCCCAAACTGGAAACAATGTTAAGTGTCCTTCAGTGAGCAAGTGGATAAATAAACTATGACATATCTAGATAATAGAATACTGCTCAGTATTATGCTATGTGAAAGAAGCTGGTCTCAAAAGATTACATACTAGGTGATTTCATTTATTTCAGATACTGGAAAAAGCAAAACTATAAGAACAGAGAATAAGTTGCCAGAGGTCGGAGTGTGGAGGGGGTCTGACCAAAGGGGGAACATGAGAGAATTTTTAGGGTGTTGGAATGTCCTGTATCCTGTTTGTAGTGTTGGTTACAAGAATCTATGCATGTGTTAAAACTCATAGAATTGTACACCAATGTGAATTCTATTGTACGTAAATAAAAAGAGACAAGCCACAGACTAGGAGAAAATATTTGCAAAACATATATTTGATAAAGGATGTGTATCCAGAATATAAAAAGAATTTCTCACCAGCCTGGGCAACACAGCGAGACCCTGTCTCTACAAAAAATAAAAATCAGCTGGGCATGGTGGCATGCGCTTGTAGTCCTAGCTACTCAGGAGGCTGAGGCAGGAGGATCCTTTGAGCCCAGGAGCTCAAGGCTGCAGTGAGCTATGATCATACCACTGCAGTCCAGCCTGGGTGACAAGGCAAGATTCTGTATCAAAAAAAAAGTAGTTCTCAAAACTCAATAAGAAAACAAACAACTCAATTAAAAATGGCAAAGGTTTTGAATAGACACTTCATCACGGAACATGTACGGATGGCAAGTAAGTACATGAAAAGATGCTCAACATTGTCATTAGGGATATGCAAATTAAAACCACAGTGATTCAACAAAATTCAACATCTCTTTATGATGAAAACTCTCAACAAACTGGGCATAGAGAGAACATACCTCAAAACAATAAAGACCATATATGACAAACCCACAACTAACATCATAATGAACAGGGGAAAATTGGAAGCCTTTCCTCTAAGATGTGAAACAAAACAAAGATGTCCACTGTCACCACTTTTATTCAACATAGTATGGGAAATCCTCTGCAGAGCAATTAGGCAACAGAAAGAAATAACGGGCATACAAATTTGAAAGGAAGAAGTCAAATTATCCTTGTTCACAGATGACATGATACTATATTTAGAAAAACTTACAGATTCCACCAAAAAACTTTTAGAACTGATGAACAAATTCAGTAAAGTTGCAGGGTACAAAATCAACATACAAAAATCAATAGCATTTACATATGCCAAAAGTGAACAATTTGAAAAAAAATCAAGAAAGCAATCTTATTTATAATAGCTGCAAAAAATATAAAATACCTAGGAGTCAATTTAACCAAAGAAGTGTAAAATTTCTACTAGGAAAACTATAAAACACTGATGAAAGAAATTGAAGAGGACACAAAAACATGGAAAGATATCCCATGCTTGTGGATTGGAAGAATTAATATTGTTAAAATGTCAGTACTACCCTAAGTGAACTACAGATTCAGTGCAATCTTTATCAAAATACCAATGCCATTCTTCACAGAAATAGGAAAAGAAATGCTAAAATTTATATGAGAACCACAAAAGACCCCTAATAGCCAAAGCAATCCTGAGCAAAAAGAACAAATTGGAGGCAACAAGTGTGTTGCCTGACTTCAAAATATACTACAAAGCTATAGTAACCAAACAGCATGGTACTGCCATAAAAAGACACATAGACCAATGAAACAGAGTAGAGAACCCAGAAATAAATCCATCCATTTACAGCCAACTCATTTTCAACAAAGGCACCAAGAACATCCACTGGGGAAAGGACAGTCTCTTCAATAAATGGTGCTATGAAAACTGGATAATCATATGCTCAAGAATGAAACGAGACCCCTGTTTCTCACCATATACAAAAATCAACTCAAAATGGATTACAGACTTAAATCTAAGACCTGAAACTATGAAACTACTGGAAGAAAACATTGGGGAAATGCCTGAAGACATTGGTCTGGGCAAAGACTTTTTGGGATAAGACCTAAAAAGCACAGGCAACCAAAGGAAAATTAGACAATTGGAATTACATCAAGCTAAAAATCTTTTGCACAGAAAAAGAAACAACAGAGTGAAAAGAACACTCACATAATGGGAGAAAATATTTGTAAACTATCCATCTGACAAGGGATTAAGAACCAGAATATATAAGGAGCTAAACAACTCCATAGCAAAAAGCCAAATAATCTGATTAAAAATAGACAAAAGATCTGAATAGACATCTCTCAAAGAAGTCATACAAATGGCCAACATATATATGAAAAAATGCTCAACATCACTAATTGTCAGGGAAACGCAAATTAAAAACACAATGAGATATTATCTGGCCCCAGTTAAAATGGCTTTTTATCAAAAAGACAAAAAATAACAAATGCTGGCAAGGATGTGGAGAAAGGGGAACACTTGTACACTGTTGGTGGGAATATAAATTAGTACAGCCATTATGGAAAACAGCATGGAGATTCCTCGAAAAACTAAAAATAGAACTACCATATGATCCATCAGTCCCACTACTGGGTATATATATATCCAAAAGAGGAAATCAGTATGTCGAAGAGATACTTGCACTCCTATGTTTAGTGCAGCACTATTCACAATAGCCAAGAAACGGAATCAACCTAAGTGTTCATCAGTGGATGAAAGGATAAAGAAAATATGGTGCATATTCACAATGGAATATTATTCAGTCAGAAGAAGAATGAAATCCTGTCATTTGCAGCAGCATGGATGGAACTGGAGGTCATTATGTTGAGTGATAAGGCAGGCATGGAAATACTAGTACTGCATGCTCTTACTCATATGTGGGAGCTAAAAAAGTGGATCTCATGGATGTAGAGAGTTGATTGGTGGTTACCAGAGGCTATAAAGTGTAGAGAGGAGAGGCGAAAGAAGAGAGGTTGGTTAATGGGTACAGAAATACAGTTAAATAGAAGAAATAAGATCTCTTGTTAGATAGTACAGTAGGGCAACTGTAGTTAATAATAATTTGTTGTATAGCTCCAAATCACTGGAGGAGACAAATTGGAATGTTCCCTGAATAAAGAAGGGATGTATGTTTGGAGTGACATATGTCCCATTTGCCCTGGCTCAAAAATTACATATTGTATGTGTGTATCAAAATACCACATGTACCCTCCAAATTTGTACAACTATTATATATCAATAAAAAACTTCATTGATGATTTTGAATATTTGTTAAAGATTGAAACAATAATATTTTGGGTGTATTAGCTTAATTAAAATACATTATAAGAAATTTTAAAAACCACAATAAAATATATCTATTAAAGTTGGTGAAATTTAAAAAAAAATGGCAATACTTAGTGCTGGTGAGGATATGGAACAACTGGAAGGGACATATATTGCTGGTGGGAATGTAAAGTGGTTACAGCCACCTTGAAAAACAGTTTGACATTTTCTTAAAAAGTTAAGCATACCACATGATCCAACAATTCCACTTCCATGTATTTACCCCAAGAAAAATAAAAACATATGTTCCTACAAAAACCTGGATATGAATGATTATAGCAACTTGATTCATAATTGCCCCAAACTGGAAACAATCCAGATGTTCTTCAGCTGGTAAATGGATAAACACACTATGATCCATCCATACGGTGGAATCCTACTCAGCAAAAGGAACAGACTATTGATACACACAACAAAATGGGTGAATCTGAAATGCATTATGCTAAGTGAAAGAAGCCAGACTCAAAAGTCCATATATTGGATGATCCGATTCTGACATCCAGAAAAGGAAAATCTATAGGAACAGAAAACAGATCAATGATGGCCGGAGGCAGGGGCAGGCGGTGACTACAAAGCGACACAAGGGAATGTTCTGGAGTGAGAGAACGGATCTATATCTTGATTATGATGGTGGTTACGTGACCATATACATTTGTCAAAACTCAGAGACTTGTACACTGCAGAGTCAATCTTACTGTATGTAAATTATATTCTACGATTTAAAAAAATCAATATGGTCCTCAGAGCTAGAAGAACTTGGTGTTATGTGAGTTTCACTTTTTCTTTTCTTCTTTCAATATTCTTTTCTGCTCAAATCAATTCAACAAGTGTTGGATGTTTACATGTATCACCTACCATGCGAAGCATTTCTTTTTTTCTTTATTTTTTTAATATTTATTTTTACCCAAAAGTCACTATGTAAACTGACATGCTAAGCATTTCTGAGATTACAAAAGAAGTTTAAAACTAGGTTTCTGACATCAAGTTGTTTGTAAGTATGAGGACATTGTAATTTAGACTTTACCTGGTAAGTAATAAATGGTCATTACAGGTCCTTAAGCATAGAGATGATTAAGGAATGAAACAAAAAGGGCAGTCAGAAAGTTTTGTGTCGTATAGATCATAGCTGGGAGGTACTGAAGGGGGAGACTATTGAAGAAATAATGGAACTAACCAGTGAGGTGGATGACAAGAATACAGACAGAGCGATGGCACTTTTGGAGACCTGGTTGGCCAATTAAGTACATACTCAGGGACAAAGCCTAAAAATGGGAAATCCTCAGCTTTCATGGAGTTTTACAGACCTTCGTGACTTATAAAGAAGGGCACCATACCTTTTTTGGTCCTCGGGTCAGGTCTTATTAATAATTTGTCTCTGTGTCACAATAGTGGAGATGGAAAGAACAGGCTAAATCCAAAGACGCTAAAAAAAAAAAATAGAACATAAGGAATAGAACATAAGGAATCGAGTAGAGAAAGATTAAAACAGTGATTTTAGAGTTATGATCTTGGGAAGAATTTAGCATTAATAAAGAGGGGAAATTTAACAGTAGGGTTGGTGGGGTGGGGGGGACACGATGTTTTGTTATGGACCTCGTGTAGTTTGATACAAGAATGGGTCTCCCAGTTTGGAGATTTTCTCTGCACCCCAGCTGCCCTGGGCCCCTTTGCTGTTCCTAGAACAGGCCAGGCATATTCCTGCCTGGTCCCTTTGCCTGAAATGCTCCACATGGTAACCCCAGGCCTTCTCTACTTTTTTATGCAAGCCCCGCCTTACCTGGCCACCCCCTTCAAAATGCAGCTGCCTCTCCCAAGTCTCTACAGCCTGCTGTGTCTTTTCTTTTTCACAGCATTTACTACCATCTAGCCTGCTAGCATATTTTACTTATTTAGAATGCCAAACACTTACCGTCTGCCTCCTCTTGCTGGAATGCAAACCCGCACTGGCAGGGGTCCTTAGCTATTTTGTTCATGGATGCATCCCAAACACCTAGAATAGTACCTAACACATCATACGTGCTCAATAAATATTTGTGAAAAAATAAATTATAATAATTAACATTAATGAGCATATTCTTGGACTACACACGTTGCTATGTGCTTTACATTATTTGTCTTATTGAATCCTTGTAATCGCTCTATGGGGTGGGTACTATTATTATTCTCATTTTACAGATAAGGAAGCAGAGGCGCAGGCAGATTAAGAGACTGACCCAAGGTGACATATGGCCAGGAGGAAGTGGAGCCAGTGTTCAAACCTGGAAATGTGTTAGAACACAGAGACGCAGCCCCCAGAGCCTGCTCTGCCCTGTAGGCACACACACCGCATCCTAGCGAGCTGGCTAGCGAGAAGCCCAGCGGATTCTTGGTTGACAGGTCAGATAGATTGGATTATTTGTCAGTGGAAGCCATTTGAAGGAATGAGTTATCTATGAGAAACCTGGTATTGATGATATGGAGAGCCAGCTGCTCCATTCACCCACTTTTGAAAGATAATAAAACTGGGATTGGAACTCCAGTCTGTCTTTCTCTCTCTCCTCCTTCCCTC
The DNA here is from genome assembly GCA_028533085.1 of Varecia variegata. NCBI lineage: Eukaryota > Metazoa > Chordata > Mammalia > Primates > Lemuridae > Varecia > Varecia variegata. Next base: position 2,270 of record JAQIFY010005157.1, on the reverse strand, counting down.
CCTTCCATCCCTCCTTCCTTCCTTCCTTTTTTTAGACAGAGCCTCACTCTGTCTGCCTGGCTAGACTGCAGTGCCATCATCGTATCTCACTGCAACCTTATACTCCTGGGCACAAGTGATCCTCCTGCCTCAGCCTCCTGAGCAGCTGGTGTGAGGACCCAACTAATTTTTTCTATTTTTGGTAGAGACGAGATCTCGCTCTGGCTCAGGCTGGTCTCGAACTCCTGACCTCAAGCAATCCTCTCGCCTCAGACTCCCAGAGTGCTATGTTTACAGGCTTGAGCCACTGCCCTAGTCCTGATCTTGTTTTTCACTTCTCAAAAGTTTATAAGGGATACAAGGTTCAAATTCACATCTTTTAAAAACCTAAATGCAGGTTGAATCCCTTTAATTCTCCATTTTTTGGTAAAGTCAACTTCAAACAAAATCCCCACTTAATGCTGAGGCTTACTGGAATTGCTTTATGTGAGTAATTCATTTGGTTTCTGTTTCGCTGCATAGACAGGAAAAATTGTCAGTTTCTCTATAATCTCTCCAAGAATTCATTATCGAAATGGGATTAAAAACACAAAAATAGTATCGAAAAACAAATCTTAATTTGGATCATGAATTTATCAATTCTAGCAGCAGCCCTGGATTATAAAAATATTCTCAACCCCTTAAGGGATTTGCTCTTCCGGTGTAGCCTTAGGGCAGGGTGACCTTTCACTCCCTTTTGATGATCGCCCTCTTGTGGTGGATTGTGAGTATGCGCGTTTCCCTCTTTCTCCAACGTTCTTTGTGAGACATGAACGGTGTTTTGTGGCGAGCATTTTCTGACATCTGGGGTGAAAAGCAGTACACCCTGTTTGATGTTACTTCTTGAGTAGTTTCTGATGTTCTTTAAACATAAGGGCAAATGTGCTGTGTTTATTTGCAGCCTTTATTTTTTGACCGTATGTTTTTATGCCACCTGCTGTTACTGCCACCAATTTTAGTTATATTTTCTCTTTCTATTTTATGGAGGATAATTAGTGAATGAGAGTAGGAAAATTTTAAATAGGTTTAAAAAGGTCTTACATTTTACATTCTAAGTTCACTCCCTATTCAGACAACTCTTTTGTTTTTTGTATTAGAAGCATCATGTATGTTTAAGGCTGAGAAATATCAGAATGTCTTGGGATTGTGAGTTCCTCTCATTTTAGAAGATGTCTTAAGGTCAGGGAGAAAATGGTAAGGTTTGGGGAAGGATGACAATTGTGTGAGCTCTCAGAATGTGTCTCTTACGCATGGACGCTTGATGATATGCCTCCTGGGAAATGATAATAAATGGAGAGTACGTATAGGATCCCTACTCCCAACTTCCATCCATCCTATAGACTGGCTGCCATTTAAATTTCACTAAATCAAGGAACAATCTCTTATGCTTATTGCACGATACACTGAAAAGGTCTTGGATCTTTGGAGACAAACAGAACTGAGTTTGAATCTGAACTCTCATACTTAGCAGTGTGACTTTGGTAATTTGGGCAAATTACTTACTTTTTCTTGCTGCAACAAAGGGACAACAGTTCCTGCTTTGCAAGGTCATGTAGCTCAAAGGAGGACATGTGCAGAGGCCAGGCCAGAGCCTTTCCCCCGAAGGCAGTCCATGAAAGCACCCTGCTGTTTTGCTTCACCACCCACTCAGCACTGATTTATTATATATTATTATAAGACAAGACACACATTGAAGATGGAACAGATTAGGTATAATAAATTGAAGTTATTTGATGTGTCTACCAAAATTTCCCTGTTGTACTACCAATTTGTCTTTATATGTTTGGACGCTATCTCAGTAAAACCCTATAAATTTTTGAATGGTTTTATCTTCCTGGTGAATTGAAGCTTTTAAAAATATCATTATTTGGTAACCACTAATAATGTTGTTTGCCTGAGAATCTGCTTTGTTTGATACTGCCACAGGTACACAGATTCAACTAATATTTGCCTGTTTCAGGTCTGTGATTGCATATCTGCAATTCTGAAAATCAAAAGGCACTGAAAAAAAGTTATTTTTATAATTCTTCTGGCAGTAAAGCCTGATCTAAGCCGATGTGAGACTATTTATGTCTTTATTTATTCTACTTAGTGTGAATATTTATATGTTTCTTTCAGAAATATTACTGTTTGATTATGGGGTGCTGCCTTAAACCCCATTGCAGTTGTTATGTAATATACGACATAGGCCCTATATTAATTCCTTAAGTTAAATTTAATCTCAATTTGAAACACATTTGGCATTTGGCTCT
>JAQIFY010005156.1:0-11252 GCA_028533085.1 Varecia variegata | reverse complement strand
CCTAAATCCCACAACGGAAAATCATAATTTTCCATATTTTGCAGAAATTATCCTCACAGTCTCTCTAGCATCTTTTATGTCCTTCCCTCCACTAGATGCTTATTTTTAGGACTGCAAACCTTGTCCTGGATATCCTTGCCATGAAAACATCTTCCTTGATCCTGGTACTTCCGTGCACTACTTCCGTGCACTACCGTCCTTGCTAACCTTCTTTAACAAGGAACAACTTTTCCAGACATTTCTGGCGCTCCTGCCTTGTGCCAGCGCCTGGCGTCAAATCTTAGTGAGGCCATCTCTGTATTATTTCTCACATCTGTCCTTCTAGCACTGTGAAATGTTTCTTTTTTTCATTCAATGAATCTGTATCAGAGCCTAGAAGGAGTCAGACATGTGAATATAGCAGCGTGTGAAGTACTCGTGGTCCCTGCCCTTGTGACAGGGTTCCCAGTCTAGCAGCAACACAGACATTAGATGACACCATAATATGACGCCCTGGGAGGGGCGGTGGAGTCAGTTGGTGTTTTTCAAGTCGAGTTGTCGTGTTCCTTTTTAAAGTTCACTTCCATTTTTATCAGAAATAAACCGTGAAAAGTTCTAAAATTTTTTTATTAAAAAAGCAGAAACTCCCTGCCCCACCAACTGCAGGCCTAAGTCTCCTCCTCCTGTCCTGTCCTGCTCCCAGATGAAGCCACTTTCAACTCTTTCAGCTGTTTCTCTGGTTTTTATTGTTATTATTATTTTAAATGTTTTTATTTTTAATTCTTATAGGTATATAATAATTACATATGTTTATAGGGTACATGTGATGTTTGGATACAGGCAAACAATGTGAATTAATCAAATCAGGGTAATTGGAGTATCTATCACCTCAGGCATTTATCATTTCTTTGTGTTAAGAATACTCTAATCCCACTTTTTTAAGTTATTTTAAAATATACCCTAACTTATTGTTGATTATGGTCATTTTGTTGTGTTATGAAATATTGTTCATTCTATCTAACTACATTTTTACACCCATTAAGCAGCCCCACTTTATTCCACCCCTCCCCTCCGGCTCCCTGCTACCCCTCCCAGCCTCTGGTAACCATAATTCTATTCTCTGTTGCCATGGGATCAATTGTTTTTAATATTTAGCTCCCACATATGAGTGAGAACATACGACATTTGTCTTTCTGTGCTTTGCTTATTTCACTTAACATAATGTTCTTCAATTCTATCCATGTTGTTGCAAATGGCAGGATTTCATTCTTTTTTATGGCTACATAATATGCCATTTTGTATATGTGCCACAATTTCTTTATCCATTCCTCTGCTGATGGACACTTAGGTTGATTCCAAATCTTGGCTACTGTGAATAGTGCTGCAGTAAACATGGGAGTGCAGATAGCTTTTCCATATACTGAATTCCCTTCTTTTGTATATATACCTAGCAGTGGGATTACTGGGTCATATGGTAGTTCTATTTTTAGTTTTTTGAGGAACCTTCAAACTGTTCTCCATAGTGGTTATACTAACTTACATTCCCACCAACAGTATATGAGGGTTCCCCTTTCTCCACATCCTTGCCAGCATTTGTTATTGCCTGACTTTTTGATAAAAGCCATTTTAACTGGGGTGACATGATATCTCATTGTAGTTTTGATTTTTATTTCTCTGATGACTAATGATGTTGAGCATTTATTCATATACCTGTTGGCCAGAGAAGGAGTAGCTATACTTCTATCAGATTTCAAGACAAAAACTGTAAAAAGAGACAAAGAAGGTCATTATATAATGATAAAGGGGTCAAGTTAGTAAGAGGATATGACAATTCTAAATATATATGTACCCAACACTGAAGCACTCAGATATTATATATAAAGCAAATAATATCAGAGCTAAAGAGAGAGATAGACCTCAATACCGTAATTATTGGAGACCTCAACATTCTACTTTTAGCATTGGACTGATCATCCAGACAGAAAATCAACAAAGAAACCTCGGACTTAAACTGCACTATAGAATGGGCCTAACAGCTACAGAATGTATTCTTTTCTAATAGACATAGGCCTATAATGATTATCTATTCCTCCTTGTATGAGTTTTGGTGATTGTTTCTTTCCAGGAATTGGTCCATTTCATCTAGATTATCAAATTTGTGGGCAGGGAGTTGTTCATAATGTTCTATTATTATTCTTTTAATTTCTATGGGATCCGTAGTGAGATTCTTCTTTCATTTCTAATATTAGTAATTTATATGCTCTTTTTTTCTTGGTGGGCCTGGCTAGAATTTTATCAATTTTATTATCTTTTCAAAGAATCAGCTTTTGGTTTTACTGATTTCCTCTTCTTAATTTCATTTATTTCTGCTTTAATTTTTATTATTTTATTTCTTCTGCTTGCTTTTGGCTGAAATTGTTCTTACGCTAGTCCTCTAAGCTGGAAATTTATTAGAAACTTCTTTTCTAATATATGCATTTAATGTTATATATTAACCTTAATTTATAAATACACTTAATGTTAATAACCTTACTGTACATTAATAACCTTAATGTTATTAATGTGCTGCTTTCACTGCATCCCACAAATTTTGATAAGTTGTGTTTTCACTTTCTTTCAGTTCAAAATATTTTAAAATTTCTCTTCACACTTCTTCCTTGGCTCATGTGTTATATATTACTGTGTTATTTAATCTCCAAATATTTTGGGTTTTTCTAGCTACTTCTAATTTAATTTTCTTCTTGACTGTGAACGTGCTTTTTATGATTTCTATTCTTTTAAATTTGTTAAGATGTGTTTTATGGCCCACAGTATGGTTGATCTTGGTAAATGTTCTATGTGAGTTTGAGTATAATGTGTTCTCTGCTCTTGTTGAATGAAGCATTCTCTATACCTCAAATTAGACCAAGTTGATTGTTGGTACTGTTCAGGTACCATCTCATGGATTTTTTTGTCTGCTTGATCTATCAGTCGCTAAAAGAGAGCTGTTGAAGTCTCTAATTATAATAGTGGATGTGTGTATGTCTCCTTGCAGGTCTATCAGTTTTTGCCTCACATGTTTTATGCTATGTTGCTAGGTACATACAAATAAAAGGTTATGTCCTCTTGTTGAATTAATCCATTTATTATAGTGTAATACTCCTGTTTGTCCCTGATCATTTTCCTTGTTCAAAGTATACTTTTCTGAAATTAATATGTGTACATTAGCTTTATTATGATTAGTGTTAGCATGTTATATCTTTCTGCATCCTTTTATTCTGAGCCTGTGTCTTTATATTTAAAGTGAGTTTCTCATAGGCAACATGTATTTTAGTCTTGTTATTTTATCAACTACAATAATCTTTGTCTTTTTTTTTTTTTTTTTTTTTGAGACAGAGTCTTATTCTGTCGCCCTGGCTAAAGTGCAGTGGAATCATCACAGCTCACTGCAACCTCAAACTTCTGGCCTCAAGTGATCCTCCTGCCCCAGCCTGCCAAGTAGCTGGGACTACAGACATGCACCACAACGCCTGGCTAATTTTTCTATTTTTAGTAGAGACACGGGTCTCACTCTCTTGCTCAGGCTGGTCTTGAACACCTGACCTCAGGCAATCCTTCTACCTCAGCATACCAGAGTAAATCGTTGTCTTTTAATTGGTATATTTAGACTATTTGCATTTAAAGCCATTATTGATACAGTTGGATTAATAACTACCATGTTTGTAACTATTATAGTTTCTATTTATAGTAATTGGCTTCTGTTTCTTTTTTTAAATCCCTCCCTCACTTTTCTGCTTTCTCTGGTTTAAGTTGAGTATTTTATATGATTCTATTTTCTCTCTTCTCTTAATATACTTCTAAGTTCTTAGAAGTACTTCTTTTATGCATTTTTTCTAGGACTTCCCTGGAGTTGCAATATACCTTCACAACAAATCTACGTCCACTTTCAAATAACATTATATTGCTCCATAGTAGTACCTAATAATGGGGTATCCTCAATTCCTCCCTTCCATCCCTTTTAACAACACTGCCATTTACTTCATTTCTCCATATACTCTAATCACCCAATAAACTGTTACTATTATAACTTTATATAACACTTCTGTAGTAGATCAATTAAGAATTAAAAATCTAATATTTTATTTTACCTTTATTTCTTCTGTGCTCTTCTTCTACTTCTTTTTTTTTTTTTTAAATGTAGATTCAGCTTTCTGACTTATGTGATTTTCCTTCTCCCTGAAGAAAATCTTTTGACATTTCTTCTAGGGTAGGTCTGAAGGAGATGAATTCCCTTAGCTTTTGTTTGTCTGAGAAAATCTTTACCTCTTCTTTACTTTTGAAGGATAATTTCATTGGATATAGAATTCTAGGTTGATGGGTTATTTCTTTCAACACTTTAAATATTTTACTACATTCTCCTCTTGTTTGCATGGTTTCTGAAGAGAAGTATGCTACAATTCTTTTCCTCATTCTTCTGTAATTAAAGGTGTTTTCCCTACTCTGGCTTCTTTCAAGATTTTCCCTTTGGATTTGGTTTTTGTAGTCTGAATATGACATATGTGCAGTTTTTGGTATTTATCCTGCTTGGTGTTTTCTGAGCTTTTTGAATCTGCATCTGTGGTTTGGTGTTTATCATTAATTTTGGAAAATTCTTTGCCATTATTACTTAAGATATTTCTTCTCCTCTGTTCTCTCTCTCTTCTCCTTCTGGGGTTCCAATTTTATATATGTTATACCTTTTGAAATTGTACCCACGGTTCTTGGATAGTCCGTTCTATCCTTTTCATTCTTCTTTCTCATTTCATTTCAGTTTGAGAAGTTTTTACTGACCAATCAAGCTCACTTGTCCTTGGCTGTGTCTAGTCTACTGATGAGCCCATCAAAGGCATTCTTCGTTTCTGTTACTGTTTTTTATTTGTAGCATTTCCTTTTGATTCTTTCTTAGAGTTTCCACCTCTCTGCTTACAATACCCCCTCTCTTCTTGCACGTTGTCTACTTTTACCATTAGAGCCTTAACATATTAATCACAGTTATTTTAAATTCCTTGCCTGATAATCTCCAAATCTGTGCCATATCTGGTTCTGATGCTTGCTTTGTCTCTTCAGACTGCATTTTTTTCTTGCTTATTATCATGCCTTGTAATTTTTTTGCTGAAGGCCAAACTTGATGTATCTGGTACTAGAAATGGAGGTAAACAGACCTTTAGTGTGAGATTTTATATTAGTTTGACTATGACTGGTGCTGTTTTCATGTTTGCTATAGCCATTGGTGTCAGACACTTCAGTTGCCTTTAGTGTCCTTGTTTTTCTCTCCCTTTTGTCTTTGAGTTTCCCTAAGAACTCCTTAAATAGCATCTGTGTCTTGCAATGCTTTCAATTATAATCGCTGTTATTATACTGAAGCCCTGTTGATGTGGCAGTAGGTGTGGGGAAGAGGCTGTGTTTTGGAATCTTATGGTTAAATATCAGTCTTTTAGTGAGCCTGTGTCCCTGGGCTGTGAGAAAGAAAAGCTAGAGAGACCTAGAGTTGGGTAATTTCACTTCCCCCAGTTGTATAAAGCTCTGGTAAAGTCTTTCCCCTTCCAAGAAGGCCTTTGTTATTGAGAATGCTCTGTGTGTGTTTCAAAATGGTTACATTTTTCACTCCCTTTTCCAGAAACACAGAAGTTTTCTTGGCTTTTCACCATGGGTCTCATTCAATTTTGAGTCTCAATGAGCTAGCACAACCAACTTGTAGTGAGTGCTGTACATATTTCTGGTACAAATGAAGCAGCAAACGAAGGTTAAGTTCAAGAAGAAGATGGTTTAGAAAAAAAAGTAGAGAGTATTTCCACCTCAACACTGGTGACTTCATTCAAAATGAAGGATAATTCTAATTTTATATCCATTAAACAGGCAAAATGTTAGATTTTTGAAAATTTATTAAATGGGAAAACGGTAGTGCTTTGCACACTCCAGAAACAATCAAGGATCTTCCTTTTTCCAAGAGTGGCCTGGCTCACTGTTAGGTTTCTGGAAGCGGTGGAGGAAACTACTAGCCCAGCTCCTCCTGTGGCCCGGCTCTGGAGGCTCTGCCTCTGCTCCTGCCCATGCAGAGTCTTCTGCTGGGGGCCTCTTCTTGATCAGTAAGCCCTCCTGTTTCTAGCCCTGCTGACCTTCAGTCTCTCCCTTGCCCTGATCTCAATCTTGTCTCTCCATTGGGAAAGTCCACATTCTCTCATCATCCGCCCTAATGGTGAATGGACGTTTCATAACAACTGCAAGCTGGAAAGCTTTAACCCTTGATTGAGTTTAAATTTCTTCCATCTCAATCCTGGGACAAATTTCGGCCTCACTGGAAAAAAATCATACTCCTATCCCTATTAATTTCTGTTCTCCATCCAACTGAAGTTTTTTTTTTAAATAGTATTTTTAAAATATATTTAATATATGGCAGAAATTTTACACACCCCCATGGATGTTATACCCAGTTAATCCATTTAAGTTGAATGCTAAAACTACAAGGGAAAGCCATATAACACCTTGTGGAAAATTCACAAATCAAAGGAGCTAAAGCAGAAGCACTAAAGACCTACCCATTCATAAATGTTTTCAGACCTTTTAGCCTATAGGAAGGAGAAAAGTAAATGAAATTAAGAGTTACAGTTTTTACTCTCTCCTGAGTAAGTGGCAGAAATGATGTTTTGGTAGGAATTTACTAAGGCTTAACATAAGGACGTTAAGCCTTAGTAAATTCTTCTCTTTATTTGAATGACTGAGAACTAGTTGACTTCACTGTTGACCTCAGAACAGAACAAGACAGGCTGCATAATAAAGTTCCCATGTGCTGCTGGGAGCTCAAATAATCAATTCACAACCAAAGAGAAGTGACACTTACCAGAATGCACTTATTTTAGACAATAAAGACAATGAGCAAATCCAGGTGTTGAGTCGCTGGGAAAAGCGAACACATACACAAGCTAAACAAAATCCAAAGCTATTTTCTTTCCTCAATATTATCCTCTATCTTAAAAAGTAGAATTTTTTCTTCTATAGTTTTTACAATGTACTCTTACAAACTGTCATTCATAAGATTCAGCACTGATGAAATTATTCTATTCATCATTGATTTCTATTTGTCCCTAGAGCAATAATACAAGACAATTGAAGGTTATTAACATGTACAAAAGATCAAAGGGACACTAGTCCTGCTTGCTTAGTGGACAGCTACTTAAAAGAAAACCTGAGTAGCCAACATGCCTGCCCTTGTTGTCACACCCAGAGACCAGCTTCCTGACTCTACTGGCATTACCAATATTCTATTTCTTTTTATTAAGCAGTGACATGGTGAGTTTGGATACTGTCTCTTACAAATGCGAATAACAAAAGAAAAGACTGCTACCATGGAAACCTACCTGATGGCCTTTGTGGTGAGCTCCTTGCTACTTAAATATTAGCAAATGCCACACAATAAAGGGCCGATCAACATTAGGCATAAAGCTTCTATACAGGAGCACTGATCATTAACTTTAATGAATACTTTGAACATTGCAATCTGAGGTAGCGTTATTCGTGTCCAATCTCATTATTAGATAAGCACAGGGGAACTTGTATTAAGATATACTTTGGATTGCAAACAAGAGTCAATTTAAGGCCATCTCCCACTATTTGTTTCTTGTAAAAACAAGCTGCATAGTTAAAATGCATGTACTTAGAAATAAACTATTAAAAGCGAACTAAGAAGATAGATCATTGCCAGGTACATTTCAGCAGATCGTCTTCACTTAATTTGTATGTGTCAGACATTTCTTCTTCTACATGATGCTTTCTTCAAAGGAAAATTCATTCTAAGGCTTTTAGTATACAATTTTTAAAATGAAGCTGTATTTTCTATGTGTGGCTATTTTAAAGAAGGATTTATTTGGTCAAGTCTAGGAAATATCCCTTTGAACTCAATATACTATTAAAAACCCTGATTTTTTCATAATTTAGTAATTTTTATACATGCATGTGGTAAAAGTTTTAATTTAGTTAACAAAAAAATTTTTTTAATTCTTTGAAAGTAATGAATAGCGGGAGGCATATCACTAGCAGTTTTCTTTCTTTTGAAAAAGCATCTTTACCCTCTCCAATGACTATTGGGGTCATTTCTAATGCTGATAAATTATAATTGGAATCCTGGCTAGTATCCTATTCTTCTCTACCTGTGTGCACCTGGTGAACAGCCTCTTGTCTCTTTATAGTTTTATTCTAGAAATCATCATACAAGAATAGAGTACCAAATGTGGGCAAAGAAAGAAAATGAGAGAATTGTGAAGCTAATATTTCTGAAAGATTTATTTTCCACTTTGATGAAAAACTTGTCCAGAAATACAAATAAATATGTTTTGACAAACATTAATTACTCCAGGTTTCACTTATTTTTGAAGGTGTAAAAATTCATCTTTAAGGAATTTCAACTGCCCACGTGTTGGAAAGATACCCACATTCCTATTCTGCCCTAGTTCTTAGCATCTTCTATCCTCATGGATTCATGTTTTTGAAACTATGCACCACTCATTCATTGATTTATTCCTTTGACATTTACTGAACCCCTCTTAGGCAGGAGGCCCCATCGGAGGTCTGGGAGATGATCTACTCAATGTCATAGTTCTTGCCCACAAGATTCTAGCCCAGTGGTGGCACAGGGGTGACATTTCAAAGCAAAGTTAGAAATGCTATCATGGGATGATTGGAGGATGCCCTGGGAATACTCGAAAGGGGTACGTAACACTGGCTCAGAGTGCCAGGAAAGGTTTCCTGGAGGAAGTGACATCTGATCTGAGCCTCCAGGATAGATTGGTGGTGAGACCTGGAAGAAAATGGTCCAGGCAGAGAGAAAAACACTTGCAAATGCCAGAGGTGAGCTCTTGGAATTACAAGTGGTTTAGAGAGCTGATTTGTGGAGGTCTGGGAAGAGGCAGAGCTTGATTCTGAAGGGTTTTGGGTGCCATAAGTTACATGACTGTGCAACATATATTGTAGTTTCCAAATTCCACCAGGGCCACTCAGTGGCCTGAAATCCTTCTGCCTCCCTGTTAGCTCTTTTTCCCTTTAATCATGTGGGTATTTTATACCTTCAAACTTCCATCTTTAGCCAAAAAGTGGCAACAACCCAAATGTCCATCTGTTGATAACTGGATAACAAAATGTGGTGTATCCACACAATGGAATATTATTCAGCTATAAACAGGAGTAAAGTACTGATACGAGCAACAACATGGAAGAACCTTGGAAACATTATACTAAATGAAAGAAGCTGGCCACAAAAGGCCACACATTCCATAATTCCACTGATTTGAAATGTCCAGAATAGGCACATCCATATATACAGAAAGTCGATTAGTCATTGCCAGGGACTAGGGGAGGAAGGAACAGGAACGGACTCCTTAAAGGGTATAAGGATTCTTTTCAGGTGATAAAAATGATCTGGAATTAGAGAGTAGTGATGTTTGTACAACTTTGTGAATATTCCAAAGACCACTGGATTGTATGCTTTAAAGGGGTGAATTTTATGATATATAAATTATATCTCTATAAAAAATCCAACAAGGTTGAGGTATAGATGGAACAAGTTTGGCTATATTGATAACTGTTGAAAGTAGATGATGGGTAGTATGGGTTGATTACACCATTTCTTCTTAAATATACAAAACAAACAAAACTCCTCCCATCTCACCCCTCTCCTTCTCACATTTATATAATTTCACATCACAAAGAAAATAGAAGCCAAGAGATAACAACTCACTTGGTTTGCTGTCACCAAACCTTAACATTTGCCCACACCCTTTCCTCATTCATTCATTTCTGCATCTAACAATGCTTTGAGCCAAACTTTCTATTAGGAGGTTGGAATACACCAATGAACAGAAGAGAAATAGCCCTTTCCCTCTGGAATTCACTATCTGTATGGAAAGCCAGACATTTAAGGAGTATTCCAAATAAGCTACTGGGAAGAAGAAGCACAGACCTAAATTCTGCTGGGGAATCAGGGAAGGTTTCTTGGAAGAAATGATGTTTAAGGTAAAAATTCAAGTGTATATGGGAATTCAATAGGTTAAGGGTTGGGTTGGGTTGGAAAAGAGTTTCAGGTGTGGGGAAAACAGGCATGAATGTCTTGAGCAAGGAGGAGTATGGTGTGTATGTGAGGCAGTGTCCTCCAGAGAAACAGAGCCAATAGTAGATAGATAGATGAAAGATAGATAGATAGATAGATAGATGATAGAGATTCATTATGAGAGATTGGCACAGTGATTGTAAAGGCTGAAGAGTCCCACCATCTTCTGTCTGGAAGCTGGAGGTCAAGAAAAGCTGGAGATGTAGTTCCAGCCCAAATCTGAAGACCTGAAAACCAGGGAGCCAATGGTGTAAGTCCCAGACTGAATTCAAAGGTTCAGGAACCAGGAGCTCCAATTGTCTGAGGGCAGGAGAAGATGGATGTTCAGCTCAAACAGAGAGAGCAAATCTGCCGTCCCTCCCTTTTTTTTTTTTTGCTTTACTCAGGCCCTCAACAGATTGGGTGATGCCCATGCACATTGGTGAGGGTGATCTTTACTCAGCCTCCAGATTCAAATGCTAACCTATTCCAGAAACACCCTCACAGACACACCCAGAAATGTGTCACCAGCTCTCTGGGCACCCATTAGCCCAGTTGACACATAAAATTACCCATCACAGCGTTCCTGAGGGATGGAAAGAAACTGAAGTGTAAAGGGAAGGTAGACGTGGTAAGAGGTGGAGTGGATGGTAGGCAGGGCCTCAGTAAGGATCCCGGCAAACTAAAGGTCTCCAGACACCCCCTTCACTCCATTCCCAGCTCTTCTCTGTCTATGTGCATGTAGCAAGTGGAAGTATCAAGAAGAATCACAAGCCCACTGCTCTTTCCCTCAACAACGGTTCAGGCACGAGCAAAGCTGTCTCTCGTGAGGACACAACCCACTATTCCTGGTGCCCTCTGTTACTCATTGTCCAAGACACAAGAGGCCATGATAGGATGGGACAGAAGGATAATCACATGGATGATGAACCCAGAACAAGAGAGGTGTCTGTCACCAAAGAATCCTATTCATTGTGGCTCTGTTCCTAACAGGTGAGATGGAGCAATCTGGCATCATACCATGTATAGTGAGATTCCTGAGGAACACCATGTTCACTTTAATGAAGTGAACCTGAACCTCAAGGCCACCTGTCACAGACCCTCTTGGACACCTTCAATGGCCCAGCTATGTGCACTGCTATCCCAGCCATTCTGTTCCCGAATGCTTCTGGTCACACAC
>JAQIFY010005155.1:0-11252 GCA_028533085.1 Varecia variegata | reverse complement strand
CTGCCCTGCCCTGAGCACAGGTTTCAGCAGATAAGTCGGAGTACAGTGGATGAGTGTCAGATAAGTTAAAAAGTAACCTGCGTAAAACTCAAGGACCACACGCTCCAGTCTCAGTGCAGCGTCATGTCAAAAGAATTTTTTTTTTTAGTCGGGGCACAGTGGCTCATGCCTATAATCCAGTGCTTTGGGAGGCCAAGGCAGGAAGATCACTTGAGGCCAAGAGTTCAAAACCAGCCTGGGCAATGTAGCAAGACCCCATCTCTACAAAAAATTTAAAAAATTAGCCGGGTGTGGTGACACATGCCTGTAGTCCTACCTACTGGGGAGGCTGAGGCAGGAGGATCACTTGAGCCCAGGAGTTTGACGTTGCAGTGAGCTATGATGACACCACTGCACTCTAGCCCAGGCAGCAGAGCAAGACCATGTTTAAAAAAAAAAAATTTTTTTTCCTAAACTGGAGAACAATTTAAATCTTTACCAAATTTCTCCAGGAACACACACACACAAATCCTATTTTAAAAGTTCAAAAGCAAAACCATTGAACTTTTATATCTCACCAGCATGGCAGCTTGCCTGAAAATCTCTCTCAAATTCCTCCAAACTCTCCTTCAGATCTATCATCTCTCATCCCCTTCCCGCGTCTCCCCTTCCAAAAATAACTTCCACTCTTTCCTGGTAAGCACATGGGCTCTGGGGCACATCTTGCTGAGTTCAAATTTAGTTTTGTCATGGTCTAACTTGGGCAGCTACCTGGCACATAGTAAGTGCTTGATAAATGTAACTCATTGTTGCTTTTATTATCATTCAAATCCTGGTGGCTTCTCCAATATTTTTTTTTTTCACTTGGCCCATTTTGCTGTTGACACAACAAGACACGTGTATTCATTTCCTAGGACTGCCATAAAAAATTGCCCCAAACCTGGGGGCTTAAAACAATAGAAATCTATTCCCCCACCATTCTGGAGGCCAGAAGTCCAACATCGAGGTAGAGGCAGGGCCATCTCCCCTCTGGAGGCTCCAGGGGACATCTTGGTCCTTGCCTCCTCCAGCTTCCGGTGGCTTTTGGCTTTCCTGGGGCAGTGGCTGCATCACTCCAACCTCTGCCTCTGTCTTCACGTGGCCTTCCCCTACGTGTCTCTTCCATGTGTGTGTCCTACAAAGACACTTGTCGTAGCATTTAAGGCCCATTCAGATAATCCAGGGTGATCTCATTTCAAGAACCTTAACTTCGTTACATCTGCAAAGACCCTTTTTCCAAATAAGGTCATATTCCCGGGTTCTGGAGGGGAGGGGTCAGCATGTGGACGTATCTTTTGGGAGGGGGCGGGCACCATTTGTTTATCCCACTGCAAAATGACAGTGGGTCCTTCCCCTTGGGGGTGGCAGGCAGGGAGAGGGCTGCATAACTCATATAATTCTTTTTTTCCTTTTATCCTTGTCATGATGAATAAATCAAGCCAGCAGCCAGCACCAAGTACCTGCGAACTCGGAGGAAAGAGAGGCAGATGGCAGAGAGGCCTGTCACCTTCTCCTTTTCATTGACATTCATGCCACTCCTTAAACGGTGCAAGTTCCTTGCCACAGAATACTGACCTGCAAGAACTACCGCATCCCAGGTGGGGTGAGCGTGCTGTGGCACTAAGCGTCGGATTTCAGCCACAGGGTCCAACCCTCAGGCAGACACATCATGCCCCAGGACTGGAGACAGAGCATCTTTGCTGTCCCACCCAGAGTGGTCAGCTGCACGCGGCTGGCGGGGGAGGGTGGCTCAGGTTAGTTAGCTGTTGATGCCGTGTGTTAAGATTCCTGCCTTGGCTGCACTGAAGCGATCTGGGAGGCTGTGACTTCACTTGACTCAAATTGCAATCAGCCAGCCTCTTGGCTCGTGCATTTATCTACCCAGAACTATTTTTGGTGTGTGTTCATAGACAGCACACACCAAAGTATTTGGTATTTGAGATGCAGGCGTGAAGGATGATTAAAGTGAGCTGCTAATGAGTGTGCCTAAAATAGACATACTCTGCGTGTGTGTGCGCGCGCGCGTGTGTCCTCCGTGTGTGTGCTCCATTGTGTGTCTACAAAGCAGATGTCTACAAACCTGCCCTCAGGTGACCTCACGAGGTCCCTGAGCTGTTGCTGCTGGATCAGCTAAGGTGTCCCTGGATGGAAGATGGAAACGGACAATTGACGTGTCTCAAACTCCTACCCGACTGGGTACCATGCTCCTCTGTCCGGGTCCTACCTGTCCTTCGAAGCCTTGCCCACCCCACTGTACCCAGGAGGCCTCGCTCGACTCCCCGCTGAACTGCTAGACCAGGGACCGCAAATAGATTTCATCTCAGGCGCCAACTGGGATCGGTTTGGCAGGGACAGCCTGGAGCACGGGATGGAGGGGGATGCTGAGAACAGATCTGGGCTGGAATGAAGGGTGCTGTGTTCGTTTCCCGGGGCTGCTGTAACAAAATACACAGACTGCATGGCTTGAAAAAACAGAAATGTATTCTCCCCAATGCGGGAGGCGAGGAGGCTGCAATCCAGGTGTGGTGGGGAGGACCAGGCTCCCTCCAAAGCCTCGTGGAGGCGGGGATCCTCTCTTGCCTCTTCCAGCTTCGGGTGGCCCCAGGAGTTCCCTGACTTGTGGCTGCATCACTCCAACCTCTGTCCCCATCTTCACACAGCTGTCGTCCACGTCCTCGAATGGCGTTCTCCTCTGTGTGCATGTCTGTGGCCAAGTCTCCCTCTCCTGAAACGGACACCAGTCATCGGATTAGGACCCACGCTAATGACTTCATCTTAACTTGATTACAGCTGCAAAGACCACATTCACACGTGTCACGGGTCGGGGCTTCAACGTATCTTTTGTGGGGGACATGCTTCAACTCATAACAGATGCCGTGAGTAATTAGGAATATCTGGCATTGGCGAGGGAGGAAAAGGGACCCCCTATTTGCAAATTTTGCCCTTGTGCATTTAATTTTAGTAGCATTTGGTGGGCAATGAGCACAGGCTGCCATGACTACTGATTATCTATCTTTTTTTTTTTTTTGAGACAGGGTCCTGCTCCATCGCCTGGGCTAGAATGCAGTGGCGTCATCATAGCTCACTGCAGCCTCCAACTCCTGGGCTCAAGTGACCCTCCTGCCTCAGCCTCCCAAGTAGCTGGGACTACAGGCTTGTGCCACCATGCATGGCTAATTTTTTTAAAAAATTATTTTAGATATGGGGTCTTGCTATGTGCCCCAGGCTGGTCTCAAACTTCTTGCCTCAAGGGATCCTCCTGCCTCAACCTCCCAAAGTGCTGGGGTTACAGGTGTAAGCCACCACACCTGGCCTATTTACCTTCCTAAATAGATCAAAAGTCCCTTGAAGGCAGGGACCACGGCTTCAAGCCCTTGTATTTCTCCACCATCTAACCTAGGATGTGGGCGGCTGTAGCGGGCACTCAACAAGTACTTGTTCAGTCATTAAATTTCATTGTTCAGACTCTGCAATTAGGTCAAGAAAAGGTCTCTGACACACAATCTTCTGAGGGCTTTGGAGCGTAAAGTTAGGTGCTCACTAAAGGGTTGGAGGGTGTATACCGGGGTGTCTCCCGCTCATAGGACAGCCCTGTCATTGTTCAGCGGGATTACGACGTCAGGCTCATCCATCAAACTCTCCTCTAAGTAGTTTGGTTTTCCTAACGGAATGCAGTGTCCTACACAAGAAGGGAAGAGTCATAATGTGGGGCTTACGCAGGCTGGTTTCTAGCTGCGAGCTACGGACCTGAAATGATAGTTCAATCGATGCAGAGGCTCTAAGCTGTGGGCTGTGAATCCGGGCGTCCGTAAAACCCAATTATTGACGGCGCTGAGTGCATTCGTTGTGGGCCGCTCTCCCAGCCTTGATTGGGGCTCTCTCTCTCTCTCTGGCCAGAAGCAGCCCAAGAGAAATGGAACTATGATGGCCAGCTGATTGTTCTGCAGTCTGCATGACAGACCACTCCCCAACAAGACTCTAGGTCAAGTGCTCTTTTGCTCTCTGCGGATCTGCTGGGGAGAAATTAGCTCTCGGTGGTATTTCCAATTATGGGGAAAAGTGATCCCTCCCTGCTCTGGCTATGTAATGTGTTTGGCAGTGGACCGAGAGGCAGGAAGCCCGTCTTCTACCCTAGCCTCTTCTACCTGTCTTGCGGCATAACCTTGGGAGGTGACAACCTCTCGGCTTCTTCGCTGCCTCCTCTGTCGTGTTCCACCTTTGCCACTTCACAGTGACATGCTAGGCTAGACAGGACAAGCCTCCGCATCTTTTAGCTCCCCGGGAAAGACTGGAACCAGGTAAATGCAAAGTGTAGCCATTTCCTTTGTGCTTGCCGCATGTCTCACTGACGTGCAGAATCTTTGAGTAATGGCAAAAGTGGATGGATTACACAAGTGGTATCATATGATTGCTCACCTCGTCTACAGAGTGGATGCTGGTATGCCCGTGTGTTAGTCTGCAAGCGGAGGCAGGGAGCCACGGTGACACTGAGACTAATGCCTGCTCCTACTCTGGTGCGGGGCTTCACCACCAAGGCAGCTCCCCAGGGGACACCCAGGAGGTATTGCCTCTGACACGATTATTAAGCCACATCTCAGGCCATTCTCTCGTCTTCCCTCCACTCCAGCCAGCCTGACTGTTTTTTATTTCCTCACAAGCACCAAGTGCTTTCCCGACTCAAACTGTGCACACCTGTTCTGCCCTGGGGGAGGCTCTTCCTGCTCGTGTTTCCTCTGGCTGATCTGTACCGTCCTTAGCCTCAGCTTCAGTGTCACTCCACAGCAAAGTCTTCATGACCCGCAGGCTTTGTCAGGCCCCCACCATGTGTATGTTCTCACAGGCACTGCATTCTTCCTGCCCAGGGCTTATCATACCTGTGACTGAATACTATAAGTTTAATGTCTGTCTTCCTTACCTATGATGAGTTCCATGACACCTGTTTGCCTTGCTCTGTTCCGTACTGTGACCCCAGCACTGAGCAGGCACCTAATAAATATCTGTAGAATGAGTGAATGGATGAATGGATGGACAGGTGGGTGGATGGACGAATGGATAGATGGATAGACAGATGGATGATGGATAGATGGATGAATGATGGATGATGGATGGATGGATGGATGGTGGATGGATTGATGAACGATGGATGGATGGGTGGATGATGGATACATGGATGGTGGATGGATGGATGATGGATGGATGGATAATGGATGGATGGTGGTCGATGAATGGATGGATAGATGGATGGATATAGTATGTATTGATTAATATATGGGTGTGAACCACATGACGAGTTTTCATCATTGACAGAAACTTCTAAGAAAGTTGTAAGTTGCAAATTTTCAGAGAAATTCATGGATGCAGACCTAGGATACATGTCAGCAGGGCCATGCTCTCTCTGAGTCTCTGGGTAGAATCTTTCCTTGCCTCTTCTGTGCTTCTGATGGTGGCCGTCCATCCTTGGCATTCCTTGGCTTACAGCTGCATCACTCCAATCTCTGCTTCCATTGTCACATGGTTTTCTCCCTGTGTGTCTCTGTCCTCACATTGTTTTTCTTCTTCTTATGAAGACACTGGTCATATTGGATTAGGGACCCACCCTACTCCAGTGTAACCTCATCTTAACTAATTACATTTGCAATGACCCTTGTTTGATGTTTCCAAACAAGGTCGCATTCTGAAGTACTAGGGATTAGGAGTCAATATATCTTTTGGGGAGATACAATTCAACCCATAACAATCTGTGACACAGCAACCCCTCTCTGGGTTGTGTATCCTAGAGACATTCCTGCATAGGATCCTACGGACACATGCATGAGGATGTTGGTGGCAGCCAAGTGTGTCCCAGCAAAGAGCCAGAGGTGAGCTATGTGTCCCTGACTGGGGGAAGTGGGTGAACCAGACATGACACATGCGGATGATGGAATAATACGTGGCAGGCAGAAATAAAACGCACTGTACTGGATTTGCATATATCATCATGGATAGATCTGAAACACATAGTGTGAAATGAAAAAAAGTAGGAACTAGACTGAGATGGATGACACAATCCCATGGACATAAATTTAAAATATACACTCACCGAGCAAGACTACGTAAGTTTCATAAGCATTGGAAAGTGGGTTGGAAGGATTTATTTTGCAGACACGGGAGTCGCTGCCTGTGGGAGGCAGTGAGAAGTGCCAACAGTAGACGAAGGCAAAAAATAACAAAACAAGGTGCAAGAGGGGCCTTGAACAAATGGTGAACGTGCAGCATAAACTGAGAAGTGGGATTCTGTGAATGCGCCCACCTGGGGTCCAAATTTTGCAAAGAGGGAGGAATCACGGAGAGGATTAATGAGTGACGGCTGCGCACGGGGCCAGGCGGAGTCCGGCTCCTGTGAGCATGCGCAGCAGACACTTGTGCTGAGTCGCGCTTGGGGCTGAGAAGAGGCCCTCAGCTGAGACCCGGAGAAGGATGGGAGCTGCGCAGGTGAGAGTTAAGCAGACAGGTCCACGCAGAAGGAGCAGCAGGTGTAAGAGCCCCCAGCAAAGCCCAGGCTGGCCCAGGTGCATCAGCCTAGGGACGAGGATACAATCTCCAGGGCCCCTCTAAGGCAGGAGAGGGGACAGAGCTGGGGCGTGTGTGTCACCCACTCAGACATCTACAGGGCCCAGGTGGTGGAAATGACCAAATGACCTGGGTGCATATTAAACACTTCCACAAAGATTTATGGGCCGTCCTATATCCCAGAAACCCAGGAGCCCCCAAGACTGTCTTTCTTTTCCTCACTTTTGATGGAGACAATGGTGCTGGCTTCTTAAGAAAAACAAGAATGGAGTGTGATGAGAAGAGATAGCTGCCTCAGGATGGGGAAACATTAGAGAGGGGTGGAGCTTGTGGAAAAAACAAGGAGGGGATGTCCCAGCTCAAGGGGACAGTTGCCACTTAGCTTTAGACGAAACCAGCACCACCCAAATGTGGTCCCAATGTTGTCAGATCTTTCCGGCCCCACCCAAATGTGGTCCTAATGTCAGATCTTTCCTTTTTCAAGAGAAGCCATTAAACTGGATTTTTATGTGAAATCTCTTCATGGGACATGTTAAAATCAAATTGAACCGCAATGAGGTGCCACATCACACCCAGTAGGATGGTCATAATAACACAGAAAGTAACAAATGTTGGTGAGGACATGGAGAAATTGGAACCCTGGTGCATCGCTGGTGGGAAAATAAAATGGCTTAGCCACTGTGGAAAAGTTTAGTGGCTCCTTAAGAAGTTAAACATAGAATTATGCCATAACCCAGCAATTCCACTCCTAGGTATAGGCCCCAAAGAATTGAAAGCACGTACTCAAGTATATCCACATGCAGGTTCATAGCAGCACTGATCACAATAGCCAAATGTCCATCATGACACATTCTGCAACCTAGATGAATCTTGAAAACCTTGTGCTAAGTGAAAGAAACCAGACGCTGAAGGTCACACGCTGTGTAATTCCATTTATATGAAATGTCCAAACAGGCAAATCCACAGAGACAGAAAGCATATTAGTGGTTGCCAGGGGCTGGAGGGAGGGGTTACGGGAGTGAATGAGTAATGGGTCCAGGGTTCCCATCTGGGGTGATGAACATGTTTTGGAACTAGATAGAGGTGGTGGTTGCACAAGATTGGGAATGTGCTAAATGCCACTGAATTGTTCACTTTAAAATGCTTAATTTTATATTATGTGAATTTCACCTCGATTTTTAAACAATGGGGAAAAAAGAAATTCAAATATTTAAGAAAAAAAAATGTGAGCCACACAGATTCCGTCTGCAGGCTGCATCTGAACCCTGGGGTGCCAGTTTCTAAGCCTGGTGGTGCAGGCTTATGTCCAGAATGAGCCCCACAGACAATCTTGGGCAGAGCTACAGGGGTAGGATCCCTGTTTTACTGGGAGGGAAACTGAGGCTCCAAAGAGGTAAAGTGATGGGATCAGAGTCAAGTGCAAGAGCTGGGGCTGGGGGCCAGAGTGTGGTCAGCAAGGACAGTTGATCTTGGGCTCCCTGTGGTTGGGGCTGAGGGCTACAGGAAACATGAAAAGGGTGGTAGCTGTTGAAGTAGGTGGCGGAAGGAGGATGCCTGGAAGTTCTGCACATCGAGGTCCTCTTGGAACTGTCACTTCCTCCTTCACAAGGCCATGAGAACTCAGTGTGACTCTAAGTCTATTCAGCAACGCTGAGTTGAGCACCTACTATGCACATGGCATGCACATGTGAGAGTAGTAAGTAGCCAATGTGAATGCTCAAGGGTTCACCCCATGCAAAGCACGTTCTGCAGGGGGCCTCTCTCCTGCTCACAGTAACTGTGATATAGAGGCAGAGTGGCCACACGCATTGCATGCACGCATTCAGCTCACACGATGTAAGCATTTAACTCCCACAGATTCAACTCTGTGCAGTTGGCCAAAAAGAAAGGAGAAAAATGCTCACTGAGAGGGTGTAGACCTGTCATGTCCTCATTCGAACTTGCCACACGGGACGCACGGAAATGGCATATATGGATCCGTGCTTCCAATAGGCTCCAATCCTGGCAACCTTTCCCGGAATGAGCAGCTCGCTGTGCTAAGTGGGATTCTACAGCCGGATGTCTCAACCCTGGAACTATTGACATTCTGGGCTGGATAATGATTTGTTGTGGGGCTGTGTCGTGCACTGAAGGAAGTTTAGAGACATCCCTGGCCTCTGCCCGTTAGATGCCAGTAGCGCCCATCCCCACCGCCAGTTGTGACAACCAAAAATGTCTCCAGGCATTGCCAGATACCACCTGGGGAGCAAAATCGCCCTGGTGGCAAATCACTGGTCTAGAGTTTAAAATGCATATTCACTGGTGCTCAACTAAAGCGTGGGGTCGGTGGCAAGGCCGGGGGGAGGAAGGAAAGTGGCTGAGTTAGGACATTTGCTGAGAGTTGTGGCCCTGCCATACCTTTGTGGGGGTGGGAGGAGGGGGATGGAATTAAAGGATTTTCAGGGACTTCCCCCCAACTGTAGAATCTAGCACCCATACACGCTGCAACTCAAAGGCAGTGTTATTAACCCCTCCCACAGGTGAGAAAATCCAGAATCACAGGGGGTAAGTCACTTGCCCAAGGTCTCAGAGCTCATGAGCTTTGAAGCAGAGATAAGAGCCCAAACTGTTTTACTCCGAAACCCCTTCCCTTTTTTTTCCCCTTTTATTTCCCCTCTCTCACTGTTTCACCTCCCTGTCTGCAAGAGGAGCCTAAGGGACATCAGCGTGCCAGAAAGAAGAGTCCCTTCACAGGCTCTCACTACTGCAGGTGGCACTCAGTAATCACCTGCCTGCCTCTTGGTTCCACGTGAGGCCCCAGGTAAATCTAGATTCCAAAAGGTATTTATCAAGCTTTGTATTACTAGGGACTCTTCTGACTGTGAGAGATCGAAACCTAACTCAGACTAGCTTAAGCCAAAAAGGGACTCTATTGGCTCATCTAACTAGCAAGTTCAAGGGGTGATGGCTTCAGGCGTGGCTGGATCAAGAGGCTCCAATGGTCATCAGGACATTGTTCTCTCCATTTTTGTTTTCATCTCTGTTGCCTTCATTCTCAGGCCAACTCTTCCATCTGTTGTATAAAGACAGCCAACAGCAGCACTGAGTTAAAAACTTGACCTTTTGGAAACCCAGCAGAAAGATTTCCTCCCTCCTAAGAGTTCCATCAACATTCCTGAAGTTGGCTCTGATTGTCCCAGCTTGAGTCTCATGGCCAGGGGCTTGTGAGCCTCTCCACGGTCAGATCCAGGCCATCTGCTCACTTCCAGAGTCTGAGAGTAAGGTGAACCCAAAAGCTCACAGAAAAGAGGTGGGAGGAGGAAGAGTAGGATGCTGTGGCCACCCAGAAAACCACAGAAGTCCCTGCCGCCTCCGCTTTCACTGCTCAGATCTGTGGGAAACTTGTAAGACACAGTCCGGGAGAGGAGCGGGTGGGGGCGCCTGGGGAGGAACCTTCCAGAGGCCCAGCCAGGCGGGTTTGGCACGGCCCTTTCCAGAATCCATCTGTTTGCATAAAGCCCAGCTGAGCGCCACCTCCAGCCAGCCCTTGAGCATAGTGGTCAACGTGGTTTTCTTAAAGCGCTTTGTGAGACTTTCAGAGGGTGCCCATGGGGAGGGAAGTGAAAGAGGGGACGGGGAAGGAACAGCTTCTTTAGGGGATGGGCCAGGGCAGGAAAACAGGGGCCACCCTGTACCACCATGGCACGGCAAGAACTGGGCTACGCGGGGTCAGGACACGGTGTCATTTAATCCTCATGACAACCGTATGTCATCGCTGCTGTTTCACAGGTAAGGACCCGAGGCTCAGAGAGGTTCAGTGTCACGGCTGGCGTCTCGCTTACACCTGAGCAAATGTCTCTCCTCGCCCAGAGGCACCCTGCCCTTAGCTGGTGGCACTGGGGCTGGAAGCCATGCCCTGTGTGCCTTGAAGTCCAGAGCTTGTCCCCTGTCCCGCGGGGACCCCTCCACGCTGGCGAGCCCCACGACACCTCCTCAGCGTTTCGTTCCAGTCTTTTAACTTCGAGCCCCGTCAGCGAGTTCTTTATTTCCACAAATGGCGCTATTAAACTAATGGCTTTGGGGACCGTCGGCTGGCCTCAGAGCAGGCACACGTCTCCCGAGCCATCCCCACGCTCTGGCTTTCAAAGAAACACGTTAGAAGTTCCAGGAGCCGAAGCCCATTTGGAGACATTTCACGGGCCACCATTTTGCTTCGGGATGGCAGAAAAAAGAACCGCACACCTTGAACTTCAGCTCCTCATGTGCAGCTTCTTGGCCGGCCGGGCGCTCAATAAGGCCGGGGCCGGTCCCCTCCTTCAAAAGTCCCTTGTGAAAAAGGGCGGTAGCAGACCTCATGAGGCAAAAAGGCAGAGAAGCCAGGGTTGAAATAGAGGCCTCTTTCTGTTTGGTCAACGAGCAGCTGCGAAGGATGCGTAGGATGGAGCTAAATTTACTAGTTCCTTTCTGTCTCGGAACCGCAGCGAGGCTGCGCGTGCAGCTGTCTCGCTTTGCCTGAGTCTCTTGCAGGCACCAACATGCACAGAGGTTGGCTCTCCAGGAGGAGGAATCCTTTATGTATTTTGTTCCCTTCCTGCTTCGAGCAGGACTCTCTGCAATGCAGGGCGCGAGAATCCTGTGCCAATGGGTAGGAATGTGTCGCCGCCTCCCAGACCCGGGGTGCAAGCCTTACCTTTCAGAAACAGGCT